>JARWLC010000016.1:37891118-38038618 GCA_033318265.1 Phyllotis vaccarum | reverse complement strand
GGGTCAACATTTCTCATAGCATGGACCCACACTTAGGAGTCCCTAGGAGACTTTGATTTTCATAGAGTTCTGAGAACCATTTGGGTCCCTTTACTTTTTTTCTTTATTTTGTTTTGCCTTTTTGTTTTTGTATTGCTATTATTATTATTTTTTTGCATCCACCAGGCATAATAAGAGCTGTGAGAGTTATCCACAACTCCTGGAAGTTCCTTTTTTACCCACAATGACAGTGACCTGTATCACAATCTTTAGCTCTTTACTGGAGTGAATAATCTTTCTCTCTTTCTCAAAATTGATTTTTAAGATCTCATTATTATAAACTCTATGTGATGAAATCTGTAGTTTGTTTCAGTTACCATCCATTGGTAGATATTTCCAGACAATGATGGTCTTGAGAATCCCACAGAAAGGGTGGGAGGTGCATTTCTGCAGCCTGACCTTACAGGTCAAGGCAAATCCTATGTAGCCATCTTCTTTCCCTGAGGATCTCCAGAATGCCAATGAGGGCTGATTTCTTACAGATTCCATAATTGCTGACCCAGCTGTCAAGCTTATTTTCTGAGAAAGACAGAGTTCTCCAGGAAAATTCTGGCATGTGCGATGGGTTTTGGAAACCTGTCAACAAACCAGCTTTAAAAAGGGCTTTTCTGACTAAAACAGTCCAAGCTTGAATTCCCAAGTGGGCTGAAGCACAGCTCTGGTGAGGGCCTGAGAGGAGGAAGTTTGTTTCAGAAAACTAAAGGTCAAAACTGGCAGGAGAAACTACTTACTGACCTATCCTGAGATAATTCACCCAACTTGCACACTTCAACTACTCAGGAAAAAAACAATATTTTCAATAAAATTTATTTTGAAGCTCTTCTCATGACTCATTATATGAAAATAAATATTATATTCATCATTTGCTTGCACTATAGTCCTGGGGGTGGATTGTAATCCACAGACCACAAAGTCATCTTGAATTTTCACTGATCTCACACCCACTTTTCCAGACTTTATCAAAAACTTCAATGACCTCAGATGAACCCTCAGTACAACCGAAACTTTCAGAGTAAACTGTCAAAGCTTAATAGCTCTTCTAACAAAATTCCAGGAATTCTTGTGTTTGATGAGCAAGTGAAAGAAATAGGAAAAGAATCAAGACAACTTAAAAGGAAAAGTTACAGCAAAAAAGCAACAACTCTAGATTCCAATCCCAACCCAAACAAAAGTGCTTTAGGGTTCTTATAGTCAGATATTTATTCATTCATTCATCCACTTATACATCCATCCACCCACCCACTCATCTACCCACCCACCATCCATCTACCCACCCACCCATCCATCTACCCACCCACCTATCCATCTACCCACCCACCCACCCATCTACCCACTCACCCATCCATCTACCCACCCACCCATCTACCCACCCACCCATCCATCTACCCACCCACCCATCCATCTACCCACCCACCCACCCATCCATCTACCCACTCACCCACCCATCTACCCACTCACCCATCCATCTACCCACCCACCCATCTACCCACCCACCCATCCATCTACCCACTCACCCATCCATCTACCCACTCACCCACCCATCTACCCACTCACCCATCCATCTACCCACCCACCCACCCATCTACCCACTCACCCATCCATCTACCCACCCACCCATCTACCCACTCACCCATCCATCTACCCACTCACCCACCCATCTACCCACCCACCCATCCATCTACCCACCCACCCATCCATCTACCCACCCACCCACCCATCCATCTACCCACCCACCCATCCATCTACCCACCCACCCATCCATCTACCCACTCACCCATACATCTACGCACCCACCCACCCATCCATCTACCCACCCACCCATCCATCTACCTACCCACCCATCCATCTACCCACCCACCCATCCATCTACCTACCCACCCATCCATCTACCCACTCACCCATCCATCTACCAACATACCAATCCATCTACCCATCCATCCATCCACTCACCCATTTAGCTATCTTCCCAACCTTCCTCTGTCTTCTCTTCCTCTTCCCTTTCTTCCCTCCTTCCCTCTCTCCCTCCCTCTATTCCTTACATCTTCTCCCCTTCCCTCTTTTTTCTTTTTTATTCCTTTTTTTTATTCTTATCTTCCTTCCTTCTTTCCTTTCTATATACCTACCTCTTTCTTGCTTTTCTGAAACATAATTTCCCCTGGGCCAGTTTGCCTCAAGTTTGCAGTGATACTGAGGACAGCCTTGAACTTCTGATATTCTTGCTTCCAACTCCTGAATGCAGGGATTCCAAGTAATCACCAATAAGGCTGTTTTACTGGGTCTAACGGCAGAACACTGGGACTCATCTTACCAAACAGGCAGTCTAAAAACATGCTCTATCCTCTGCCACCATACTGGTTTCTTTTAATGGGGGTTTTCTACATATTTTGATGAATAGATCTGCAAACACTCTTAAAGGTATAGTACAACTAGACTGTTCACAAATTACAAAGATCATATCAAAATTATATTAGCGAACTTTATAATATATTTTTTCTTCTGTTTATACCTGAATTTAATATAAGCATTGCTCTCCCCCCCCCCCCCCCGCCCTTCTGTGTATGCATGTGGTCATAGTGTCTGTACACAAAATCATTTGGAAGCCTGAGGACCACCTGAAGTGTTGTTTCTAGGATCCATCTATACTGAAACTAGAACAGCATGTCTCAGGGAACTGTCTGTCTCTGTCTCCCACACTCTAAATTTATTTTGATCTCTTCTCTCTCTAATGCAAAGACAATGAAGATGATGGATCAAGCCATCTGTGGAATCGCACACAACATTGTGGACTTAAATGAATTGACATGATGAAATGGTATGTAATGAAGAGAAGTATTAATGTGCTTTATACTTTTCATTACACCAACAGGCATTGTGGGAGTAAAACACTAAGATATAAATAACAAAGCAGAGACAAGAAGAATGGAGTAAGATATTATGGATCAAACTACAAGATGAGATGTAGTAGGATTATGTCGTTGCATTGTATATAATTGTCCCGCCTACTGGTTTAATAAAAATGCTGATTGGCCAAAGGCAGATAGGAAGTGTTGGAAGGGCTATGAGACTAAGAAAACTCTGAGAAAAGGAAGAACAGAGTAGAGATGCCACAGACACACCAGAGAAGCAGATGCAGAGGACACCTGTGCTGCTCTGAGAAAGGTACCAAGTCACATGGCTGAACAGGAATCATTGGTTAGTTTAAGGGTAAAGAGCTAGCAAGTTATATCCCGGGGCCCAGGTCAATCAGTGTACAATTAATATAAGCATCTGTGTGTTTCAGGTCCGAACCTTGAGGCTAGGCCAGAAAGTTCTAGGCCAGGAGGCTATGTCAGCAAGTCCAGGCCAGAAACTTAATACCACAATGAGATTTGAATGAGAGGGGCAACATGGGCACTCATGGGAATTCATTTAGGCAAGGACAGATTAACTAAAGGTTTCATTAAGGGGGAAATATTTCATAAATATTTTTCAAAAGTCACCAGAAGAAAACAAATAATTCTGGAAAGTGCTTACAGTAGGAAAGCAGCCCTCTTGAAAATGGCTTCATAAAGCTTTCAGTTGTGTCTCTGGTTTACTCCATTCTAGGTGATCTTCCCAGATGTAGCAGACAAATGCTCCAGTAAGGTCATTCATTTGACATTTAAACAGGATCCTCAAAACTAGAACAGATAGCTTTTCATTTTCCCTTTAGTGATAGTAGGTCTGGGGAGATGGTATGCTCAGTAAAGTGCTTTCTGTGAAAGTGTGAAGACCTAAGAGCAGCTCTCCCATTCTAATTTACAGAGCCAGGCGCAGGGTTGGGGATGGCTCTGTGAATAAGTATTTTGTTTCACAAGTAAAGGTTCTGGGTCTCCAGAACAACATTAAAGAAAATGTTAAAAAGGAATGTAGTGTTTGCATGTCTGTCATTACACCACTGTGGAGACCAGAGAAGAAGGACCATGAAGAGTCACTGGTAGGCAGTCTAGTGCCAGATTCAGTAAGAGTCCCTGTCTCAAGGTAATAAGACAGTGATGGAACAGAATAATTGATGTTATTCTCTGGCCTCCACACTCACAAAAGAGCACAGACCTCAATATATCTATCACATACACCACACACACACACACACACACACACACACACACACACACACACACACACACTTCTGCCACATAGACACACCACACAGCCACACATAAACTCAGAGCTACATAAGTGAAAAGGCCAGGTGACACTTGGAATTTATAATCTCACAGCTGTAGAAGTAAAGGCAGAGGGATCCCTGAGACTTGCTGCCTGCTCAGCCTAGTGTATTCAGTGAATTCCAAGTTCAGTAAGATACTTGTTTCAAAAAAAAAAAATGCTAGCCCTGGGCTCCACAGGCACATAATATGTACACTTGCACCCTTACAGATAGACAGACACACAGCATTTATACATACAACACACACACACACACACACACACACACACACACACAAACACACACACAAGTTTTCCATGATTTTATGTTTTGGATAAATTCCATGGTCTTCTCCAGCATTCTGCCTGAGTGCTTAGTGTTGTGGCCTGTGAGTCAATACATCAATCGCTGAAGTGATTACTTACTTAGTGACTGAAGGTAAAACAAGCTATGAGGCAAGGCCCTTGCCTTTTGGTGAAAACTGTCTGCAGAGTAACTGGTCCAGATATGAGTACAGGTTACCCTTTAAATTACCATACTTAACACCAGAACAGAACTGCAGATTCATGCAAACAGCCCACACATGAGGCCCTCGTTCAGCTGGACAGACTTGTCCTGGATATTCTTCCCCTTCCCCAACTTTTCCTATAAGTACATGGTTCATTCAATCTCCACAGTTATGAAGATAATTTGTTTTTGTTTTCTGATGTGTCTGTATGTGTCTGTGTGTATGTTTGTATGTATGAAGGGGTACCTATGTGCACAGTGTGTATGGAAGTAGGAGGTATAACTTTGGGTATTATTCCTCAGGTTCTATCCGCTTTGGGATTTCGAGACAAGGTTTATCTAGATTATAACTCACTGAGAAGGCTAATAGATAGGCTGACTAGTATTCTCCAGGGGTCTTCCTGAATCCACCTCCCCATCCCTAGGATTACAAGCATGGAGAAACCTGCTCACTACTTTTTAAAACATGGGTATTGGAGATAAATCTCAGGTTCTTCTGTTTGCATGGCAATACTGACTGAGCTCTCTCTCCAGTCACTGACATTCCTCTGACAGCTCCTGAAGCTTCTCACAGTTCACATTTCTAATGGTAAATTGTTATCTTCTATAACTCCATAGGCTAAGGACAGTGGTAAAGGACAATAGATTAATATACATCAATGGTAGAAGGATCATTCAGATTCTTAATCAATTAAAGACATCATAAAAAAGCGATGTGTTAAGACAGACATCTTTAGCATTTCTGTGTACTATGCCTCTGTTGCTTGTTATCTATCTACTCGTTTCTTCTTTTAGTTATTTCTAAGAGCAAGACAGGTGGCAGAACCCTTGCATTAGTCTAACTTTAGGATACTTCTGGACCTCTGTATGCTCATCTTCTGAGGAAAAAATTACAATGACTTGGAGAAATTGTCCAGCTCTTCCCACTAAGAATCGTTTGTACAAAGTGGGATCTGGGACCTCCAAGTCTCACCAATGTCATCCTGTGCCCCATACCTCCAAAGCTGCCCTGGCTGTGCATCAGGCCTTGCAGCATTCCTATGATAAGACTATACTGACCTTAATACCCCAGAGATAAAATTTCAACTTTTATGACTTCTGTTGCTTATGACAAATGGCCCTGGATGATAAGAACAACAGCAAAGAAGGCAGCTGAAGCAGAGATGATAAGGGATTTATTTAGGAAAAGAGAGTATGACTTTGGCTCAGAGGGTGATGAATTTTGGATGATATCACTTGGCAGTAATTAACCAAATAGGAGCAAGGTCTTGTGTAGAGGGAGGAACCTGGGGTATAAAAAGAGGGTTGTAATTCTTAATGAGTCTGGGGAGCCTGGCAGTTCATTATGCTTTATCAGAATTTATAATGCTTTTTAAAATTAATTAGCTTCCCATACATAAAGAAATTCAAATAGAAGCCCCAGAGAAAATTTAATGTAGCTTAAAGTCTCCAGATGGCTTGATGGAAGAGGTCAAAATCCTTCAGGACCAGGACTGTGAAAACCCAACTACTTACCTATAAAGTACTGGAAAGATGTGTTCCTGAGTAGAAAGGAGGAAAGAATGGGGAATGTGTGACCTAAATATTTGAGGAGCAAAGATGTTTGGAGTGATAATCACATGCCAAACCCTACCTTAAAGAATCACAGGCATTAAAGCAAGAATAACTATTGTTTCCACAGAGGATGTAAGATTACCCATGGTAACAGGAGGAATTAATGCTAAAGTCAGGTCATCCAGCTATCTTTGGTATTTTAAACCTAGTCAATGTGTTGACTCTGGCCATTTATGACTTTAGAAAGCTTTCAAGGAGGCTATGAAGATAGTCCAGTTGGTGACCTGCTTGCCAGGCAAGTGTGCAGACCTGAGTTCAGTTTTCAGATACTCTGTAAAAAGACAGGCATGGTGGTAATTACATTCCTATAATCTGAGCACTGGGGAAGCCAAGATAGGTGGATTCCTTGAACATGCAACCTACACTAATTTTTCAACATAAGAGGTGATGTGTGTGTACCATAGGACAACTCTTGGACGCTGGATCTCTCCTTCTACCATGTAGGTCCCAGGGACATTGCTCTGGTCACTGGACTTTATGGCAAGAGCTTTCACCCAATAAACTGTTACTGGCCCTCCTTGAAAATGCTTAAGATCCACAGTTACTTATAAAAAATGAGAGAGTGAACTAGTCGTGAATTAAGTATAAAAATAATTCCTTGGAAATTGAGGTTGAGACAATGGGCTTAAATTCTGTCTCTTTATCACAACTACCCATAAACAACAGGAAAGCTCTGGTGGCCAGAGCAGGTACTTTTGTTTTTCTATTGAGACCAGGACTATGGCCAATACTGGCCTTGAACTTGCTTTGTAACTGAGGTTGACCTTGAATGTCTGATCCACTGTCTCTCCTCTTGAGTAAAGCTCAGATCACAGGTAAGCATACTGCCAGCTTTCTGTGGTGCTGTGGATTAAAGGTGAGCTTTGTGCAAGCTAGGACAGCATTTCCCTAAGAAAGCTACTACACTCTGTGCTCCAGAGACTTATTTAGAAACCAGTGGAAACAAGTGATTCTTATGCAGAATTAGGTGTGAAGGTACAGGTGAGGGACAAAGAATAGAGAAGTGTGAGTGTAGGAACTGTTGCTCCTGGCAACTATTCAACTTTGTCCCTGGAGTCTCTTAAAAGCTTGTGTTTGGAAATTGTAGGTTTTTGACTTTGGAGTGAAAGACTAACCTGGTGTCAGAAGATTGATTATAATCTTTTTCTTCCAAGAAAATATTTTATGCCTCATGATTGAATACTTCCAGACGTAAATGCAAGGCCACCAGGGAAGACTAGCACCAACTTTGTTCAGATCTCACCTTGCCTCAGCAGCTATGCACTTATTACATTAGAGATGCTGTTCCTTAGATGTTCAGTTACTCCTGAATGAAATTGGCCCTATCTGTGCATAATACTAGGGATCAAAAAACATCATCTTCTTGGCTATATGGGACTCATAACTTAGCAGGTAATTTTCAATGAAACATACCTATAAATTATTAAACTAAGTTAAAACAGATAGATAAATGATCAATCACAGATGACAGATAATTAGATAAAAACAGGATAAACAATAGAAAACTAGATGATAAAAGACAAACAGGCAAGTGATGGTAGCTCCATCTGTTGCTACTTATTCTTCTAGAACTTAGAAGCCTCACCAAAGGGAACAGTGGGTTCTGCTAGGAACACTCTCCATTAGGAATTCCAGCCTTAATAGGGCTTCCCAGTCAATTTCTGATGAAGGTCTGTGAGGCCTATCTGAGGATATATATGAATACTATCTATCTTTTTTACCTGCTGCTTATTCTTTTAATTTCTCTTGCTATGCACTTAATAAGTCCACTCATTTTAACCACAAGTATGGCTATAGTACCTCCTTCTCTGGACAGTACAAAGCAGCTTGCTAAGCAATTGAGAATGAACTTCTCAGGCTCTTAGGCTCTTGGGTCTTCTTCAGTGATGTGTGACTAGAGACATGAGCCACATGCAGAGAAGCAAACTCAGATCTAGGCAAATAGTCTACCAGTTGAGGTACATCCTAAAGTTGCAAATTTCTACCACTTTTTATTGATATTGAGGCTGAATTGGAGATTAATTTCTTTAAAAAAAAAACAGAAATGACTGTATTAAGTAAAAGTAATTTTCTATGAACCTACCTGCCTAAGAAAGACAATGAGACTTGCCATATCACACATGTCTACCGATTCAGCAAATATGCAGTTTCAGGAGCAGGCACTTACTCATGATTGTACGTTTTTTTTTTTTTTCTATCATGGTCTTTAACTTACATACTAGTGAAGGAAACTGCAGAGAAAGATATGTCTCAAGTTAGCATTAACAAACAAGACATGAGTCTGGTTTGTGGTACCGTAATAGTAAATGAAGTCATACCTAAACATCACACATTAGCAGGTGTGCAGAAAGCATGACAGCTGAGTATAAGGGACATTGCTGTGCACACCTGTGAGAATGTCACAGATAAAGTAAAAATCACATCGACATACAGCTAGGGGAAATGTTGCTATTTGTTCAAGGATGTGCACAGGTCCTGAGGTGATGAAGTCCAGGCACAGATAAGGACCAATGAGGTGGTTGGGCCGGAGAACATAAAAGAAAGAAAAAGGCAGGGGTAGAAAGAAAAGAAGAGAAGTGTGGGGAGGGGAGGGAAGAGAAAATGGGTAGGAGATGTCTACTTGTGCAGCTTCTGTGAGTTATGGGCTGATTAGTGGACAAGACAATAGAGGGAAAAATGATGATAAACTTCTTCTCAGGATCAAATATCAACTGGCAGGGTGTAGTGGCCATGGGCTGAGACAAAAGAGGGGCAGAGAAGCAAATCTGAGGACAATGCTGGGTAGCCAAGATTCTTTTTGTCAACAATAAACACTCCTGTTTATTATTTATATTATTATTATTAAATAATAAATACTCCTGTTTATTATTTAATACATTTTCATGGGGAAGCAGAAAGTAGGCAACTGTGTATTAATATTTCTATAGGTCAGTCTGAAGGATAGAAATGTGGAAGTGATAAACATGTAATAAACAGAAAATCTCAGAGACCTGAAACTTGCCCTGAGGAGAAAGGGGTAAATAAATAAAAGAGGTGAAAAATATAGATTTGCTTTCCTTTAAAACAAAACAAAACAAACAAACAAATAAATTCATATTCTTTAAAATGTCATAAATTCATAATCCCCCTTTTACCTTCCCTTGTCTCCTCAACACATCAACCTTCCTACTTTCCTGTTCTTTAAAGGAAACCTACGGAGTCCAATTAATGACATGCATACGTACATGGCAACCCACCTCTAGATCCAAGGCCTAGAGAACTTCCTAGAAGAAGTAGTAGTAAGAGCTAGAGGGTTGGGAGGGTGCTCTGAAATGGTACCTTCTGTTTTTGTTTTCCAGTCTCTTTATGCAGTCCAGGCTGGCTTCAAATTTTAATTTAAAATATTTCTGCTTCTTTATCTCATGGGTGCTGAAATTACAGATGTATATTACCACACTGGACTTAAAGGACTCTCTCCCCCTCATGTGTGTGTGTGTCTGTGTGTCTGTGTATCTGTGTCTGTGTGTGTACATATCTGGGTGTCTAATTTGGGGAGCATAGAGGAAAGGGTTAACACTGGATATCTTCATCTACAACTTTTTCCTTATTTTTTGAGTCAGGGTCTCTATCTAAACTTGTAGTTCTACTATTTATCCTGAATAGTTCGCCAACAAGCCTCAGAGCCCCTCCTGACTCTGCATCCTTAGCACAGAGATCATAAGTCCATGATGCCAGGCCAACATCTGTTATGGAGAATCACTTTACGTCATCAAGTTCAGCAAGCAAAGACTTTGTTTGTTTGTTTTAACTAAGACATCTCTCCAGCCTTAAAGGTGCTTTTTAAAATAAGTCAATTAGTAGCTTGAAGTAATGACTATGGGGGGGGGGGTATTTGGCTATGTGGAAACAACTGGCAAGTCTTGACAAAAATTGTTTCCATGAAGCATTGTGCAAAGATTAGCTGTCTCATAGGAACAGTGAGTAAAATGCTTATACATATGTCAGGAGAATTAAGATAGTGTAAATTTCACAGAGCAGACCATTCATTGATAGCTTTAAAAATGCCAGGAGCTGAAGGCACTATCCAATTGGAGATGTCTTCTTCATCCCAAAACCTCAGTTCTGCTCTTGAACCAGACTGCTTTATTTGAATCAAACTCACCCAGACTATGATGTCTTATCTTCTTTATTTACAAATCACTTGGTCACAGGGGTGGAGAGATAGCTCAGCAGTAAAGAGCACTGGCTGATCTTACAGAGAACTTGAGTTCAATTCCCAGTGCACACAAAGCAGCTTGTTATGCCTTGAGTCCAGACCTCCAAAAAGAGCACCAAGAGACCGGTCCAATGCAATACCAAAGAGTATCCTTATTGAAAAGCTAGCTTGGGTCACTCCATCCCTCTGAGACAGTGGTGAAGTAAGAATAACTCTGAGCAGAAATAGGCAAGGGTTTTTATTGGTGAAGAGGGCTCTATGGGCTTCAGAGCTTTGGGGTTACAGTCCTTAGATTGAATTCTAGAGATGTTTCAGCATTTAAGAGTGGTCATTTACCTTTATCAGCAGATCAGCAGGTATACGTGGAGACTATCTGTTCCTTTCCCAGGAAGAGAACTTTTGAAATGTCAAGTATTTTCTCTTTGGTGCTGGTACCTCCCTGGATGGAGTCTGCTCATGGGCCCTTAAGGGCCCTTCTTGGTACTGCCAGGTGCTGCCAGCTAGAGCCTGCTTTCTCTGGCTTTCATTAAGTCCGTCATGGCAGTTGTATGGTCAAGCTGCTTTAGGCCCCACACAGCTCACAATTGATCCAGAGCCCTCCTCTGGCTTCTTGAGCATGGCATTTATGGAGGTAGAATACCCATTCATGTAAAATTAAAATCAAAAGGAAATAAAATCAATTGTCCTCAGACCTAACCCAAACCACATCGCAGAGTTGCTTGGAACCACCTGTGGTTGCATACCTTGGGGCTATAGCCCTGTCAAGTGGTCCCAGTAAGCTAGCCATCTAGCCCTCAGTTATCTAAAGACTTTGGTGAAGTTCTACACAAAGAGAGGCAGATAGAGACAGCAATAACTAAGGACAGATTTATAAAAAAGCATTGTGTAGAAAGAAGATGATTAAAAGGGAAGGGAAGTTCTAAACAGGGCCATAGGCTCTTTGGTTACAGTTGTTTGGCGATATAAATACCAGGTGTTTTGTAATAGGAACGGTAAAGTGGCAAATGGGAATATAGTTATGGTGAAAAGCTGTGCCTGTGATGACTATTCTTGGTTGTTGACTTGACGTGCTGAAAAGGAGTGATATCCATAAAATCTGCTTGTGCACATAATCATGGGGCATTTTCTTGATGGTTAATTCATGAAAGAGGGCTCCTCCTGCTATGGGAAATTCCATCCTAAGGCTGTTGGTTGTGAGCTGTTTAAAATTAGGGGTGACTATGAGCTGGGAAGTTAACTAGTAAGCATAATTCCTCCATAGATTCTGTTTCAGGTCCTGCCCCCAGGTTCCAGCCTTGAGCTACAGCTCTGGCTGTTCTCCATGGTGTACTGTTTGTTACCTATAAACAAAATAAGCCCTTCCCCCCCAAATTGCTTGAGTCATTGCTTTAGCATATCAACAGAGGAACAAACTGGAATGGATTGGATCTAGTAACCATGGTGGGGACTTGGGTTTTAATACAGAGAGATATATGTGTAGGGTCACAGTAAATCATTGGCAGCTACTGGTACAAAACTAGGAAGCCTATTCCTTTTTGAGTAGCTCTGCAAGGTAGCTAACACCCCACTGATGGCTAGTTTTACTGAATGAACTCCATCCTTTCAGATAATTCACCAGATATAGAAGAGCCTATAATGGAAAGGACAGGGCTGAGTTTTCACAAATTCAGGAGTATCTAGAATTGAACCAGAGTTGGCTTTAGCAGATCTATGAGTATCTTTCTACTTTAGAAAAAGAAAATATGCATATTTTCTGGAAAGAAAATACTTTGATGCCGTATAATAAAAAGGAATCCTTCATTGGATAATACTAAAATATTATTCAAAGGTCTGTTGGTAGCATTTGCCTAACACAAGGGCATTAGTTAGTTTGACTCCCATGCCCTGTGGGAAAAGGCTGGGGTGGAGGTGTTTGCCTAGTTCTGGGAAGGGAGAAATAAGCAGAGGCTTGGGTTCACTGACAGGTCAGCCTGACCTACTAGTCAAGCCCCAGGAGAGGGAATATATGCTTATGAATCCAGCCTCAGGGAGAGAAAGATAATCAGATCCCTGGGGTTCACTGGCCTGTCAAGCCCAAGGTCAGCAACAGGCCTTATCTCAAAAAAAAAAAAAAAAAAAAAAAAAGAAGAACAAAAACCCAAGGTAGGTAGTTATCTATGGTAGGGTAGTTGATATTGACTTCTAGCCTCAATACATATATCCATACATGTACTGGAAATTCTATACAGACACAAGGATCAACATATAGATAGAAACATGTATACACTACAGCTGTGAGCTAACTGGAACCATGATTCGTTGGAGTAGGTATAAACAGGGAGTAGATAAAGATATAATAATGAAAAATGTCATTCTGGGAAAAAAACACTAAAGTATGGAGACGTTTGAATGACTAATAAAAATTTCTAGACGGGGGTTAGTAAATGATTCCTTAGTGAGTAAACAACCTTGCTGCCATGTCTTTTGATCTGAATTCAATCCTCAGGATCCACGTGGTAAAATGGGAGAACAAACTCTCAAAAGTTGTCCTCTGACCTCCCCATGCACACAGTGATGTCATGGTACATGTGGAGGCAAGTACACACACACACACACACACACACACACACACACACACACACGTGTAATTGAAATTATTAGATTTATGTATAAATAACATAAATAAACTTTCTCAAGTGTTTGTCCATCATAAAGTTTCTTAACAAATAAGAAGCAAATATCAACAACCACCACCAATTCTTCCCAGAAGTGACAAACCATCCTCACTAAGATACAAGTTACAGGGGGAATTAATGGGGGCAGACTGTAGGTTGCAAAATCCTTCTTTGAACATGCTGTCATACATCTCTTGTAAATCATATTCTTTCTAAAATTTTTTGTTCATGAAAAATATAGTCATTTCTCAGAAAAATCCCACACACACATGCCGTACTTCATTTTTCTGTCAGATACAGCTTAACCTATAGTTTGCTTGAGGGAGAAACCATTAACATTTTATTTTTTTGTATTTTCACTTCCTCCAATCTTAATTCACTGAATATGAAATTGTGGAATAAAATGCATTTTCATGGAGCATTTAAAATGCTTCTGAGGCAAGTGTTATTTTGACTTGGCTTTGATGACCAGTACTAGTGTTTAATATGTGAGAATCTCCCATGACCTGAGCCAATGATTCATTGAGTTATGATAGTTTTAACTGCCTACATGATAGCAAGAAATCAGCTATGAAGAGAATTCCAGTAAGGGACCAGATCAGGTTGGCCTGTGGCCATGTCTGTGGGAGAATTATCTTAATTGTGTGAAGACACACCTACTCTGGGTGACACCACTGCCACAAAACAAGCTGAGCATTAACCTGTGTAGATGCATTCCTTGCTCGCTACTCTTAGTGGATGTCCCTAACCCTAACCCTAACCCTAACCCTAACCCTAACCCTAACCCTAACCCTAACCCTAACGGGATTAGCTTTCTGCCACCTTGACTGCCTGGCTATGATGGATTGTAATCTGAGATTCTGAGCTGAAATAACTAACCCTTTTATCTTTCAAGTTGCTTTGTCAAGGTATTTTATCTTAGTAATAGGAAATAAAGAGAACTATGTTTTTAAAGTGTGCTGATTAACTGTGTTTACTACTCACACATCATTGAATATTGGTATAGCAGATAATCAGGTGAATGCCACCACTTAAAGGAAGAAAATCAATTCATAAGGACACAGTTCACATGTTTGGCATCATGCTTCTAAGAGAGAATTAGGACAGCAGTAGTCTTTTATGGCCCCTTCCTTCTATAACTATCTTCTCAGTTCTATGTTTTCAGCTTTTTTAGGCTTAACAAGAATCCATATTTCAAATTCTCAGAGTCATTGTTTTAGCATAGCAACAGAGGAACAAACTAGAATGGACTGGATCTAGTAACCATGGTGGGGGCAGAAGAAGAGAACTGCATAAGTTACCCAGAGTGGAAATTTCCTCTTCTTTTGGAATGTAAAGAAGGAGAGCATGTTCCTTTCATGGTTCTAGGGTAGAGGAAGAGCTTTTCAATATATCACCACACTTTGGGGAAAAAACCAAGCATAGCTATTTCTGATTGCAAATGGCAAATGGTTACTTAAGCCTCAAGAGTTCTTAACTTTGAACTTTGTGTTGAGGCTTTAATCTATTATTGTCTCAGCCTATAGATCACTGTAGAGTATAGGATTATTTCTACTTTTCAGCTGAGACGTGCGCGCGCACACACACACACACACACACACACACACACACACACACACACACTCCTAATGTGCTTGCAAGTATGAAGATCTGAATTGTATTCTCAAAGTCCAAATCAAGTTGGATGTGATAGTTCATACTATGAATCCTGGTAATGAGGAAATGGAGATGATAAGACCTTTGTAGGTCACTGATCAGTCAAAATAGCCTCAGCTAAAAGTTCCTGGCCTAGTGAAAAGTACTGGGTCAAATGATGGACTGTGTACTCTCTGCTTTTGCACCCACACACATGAATACACTTGCAGTAACTGTAATTATCAATATGAACAATCTGGCATTCCATGGGCAACATCATCCACCCACACAGCTGTGTGATTTTGTGCATGTGAGTACTTACTGTAGGAACATCCGTAGACCTCTACTCTCATTCCAATCTTCCCACTTGGATTCCACTCCAATGGCACAAAGCGAACAAAGCGAGTCCTCACAGAGTGTAGCAGCTTGTGGTGTACCACACTGTCAGCATTCATGTTTCCTACAAATCTCTGAAGAGAGAAGGAAATTCAGTGAGCTTTTTAGTGTTAAGACATTTTAGCAGAAGTATGCATGCTTCTCCAATCAGACTTTTGGGGAAAGACAATGACTAGCCTAGTTCTCTGGCATTAGTCTAATGTGGCTAACAGTCTTGCACCATGCATTACAGTTTTTTCATTAGTACTAAATACTATTCCTTAGAATGTTCTTCTCCCTACCATCCATGCCTACCTACATTTAATGAATAAAGAAAAATGCAAAGTATGAAAACTGAAGATTTAAAAAGTTACAATAGCATCAAGTTCCAGTTTTCCACATGACCACACTCACTGCATAATATAACTGACATTTTCCTCCTGGAAGAAAGAGAGTTTTACTAAGATATTTGTCAATGTATTTTTTTGAGGCCAGTTATTACACTAAGCATGTAACATTCTCATAACCATTAAAATAATTAAATAAGAACCTAGTGCAGGAAGGGAGACAAAAATAGGAGAATCTTCAAATCACTCAGTCATGCAGTAGTTAGAAATCGGTCTGAGGTTCAGTTCCAAGACTCATGCTTGTTTTTTGGGCTTTTTTTTTTGTTTTTTGTTTTTTTTTGTTCCCACTCTAACCACACAGAAGAAACTATCACCATCTAGCTATATATAATTTAATTTTCTCTTCACACGTGACCTGAAGAGATGGTTCAGTAGTTAAGAGTGCTTTCTGCCTAGCCCACTACACAGGGCCAGTTGATCGGGGATTTTAGAGGATAACATAAAATCACCACTTTACTAAACCAGATTATTCAACAAAATTCTAAATATTCATTCTTACACACACGGATGCTTGAAGTCTCACATCTCAAGGAAAACTTTCCTCAAAATAGAGAAAGTTTTCCTCAAAATAGAGATAACATTTCAGAATACTGTAACTGAGCAAGATACAGAGAAAAAGTAATTTTATGATGCCCAGTCTCAACTGACATATCCATAACACAACTCCTGAGCCTAAGGCTGAGAGATCATTATGTAAAAGAAGGTGGAAAGATTGTTAAGAATCAGAGGAAGAGGAAGTTTGGTGTGAGACTGAGTATCCTAAGAATATTAGAGAATCTACAACCATGAACTCTCAAGCACATGGCTGCCTAAATGAAATCCAAATAAGCATAAAACCAACAGACATGTTAACGGGAAAGAGAAAGTTTCATGAAGCTTCTGCCCTAGACAGTGAACTAGGGGCAACAAAGTAATGCTGAGAGCAGAATAGTCTTCCCTTAGGAAGTGCTCCCCAATTGATTATCCACTATCATATGCTCATCCCGAAAATTAAATATGTACAGCCTACTGAACATGTTTTATACAAACCCTCTTTTATACACATATATGCACTTAAGAACACACACACAAATGTGTATATTATACATAATATGCACATAAATATATAATATAAAAGATCAATTTTTAGAGAAAGAGGTCATGAATTTGAGGAAGAGAAATAGGGCAGTTAATGGGATGGATTGGAGGAAGGATAGGAAAGGAGAAAATGATATATAAGTATGTTTTAATTTCAAAACTAAAACTAAATCTTATTTAAAAATGAATGCTTTCTGCACAAGCATGAAGAACATAGTTTGGGTCCCAGAACCAATCTGATAAGCTTGGCATGGCCCCATGCATACCTGCAACTGCAGCACTAAAGGTGGAAGAGATAATAAGGTTGTTGGGACTTTCTGGGAGTAGCCGAAACCCAAAAGCGTATAGTTCATTAAGAGGGGCTGAGTCAAAGGACCAAAATACAGAATGATAAGAAAACACATGAACATCTCATATGGACTCTGTACACTTGCACAGGCAAATTCACCCATAAACACATGTGCACATACATCACACATATGCTTCACAGCAAACACATGCACACACACACACACACACACACACACACACACACACACAGAATACAGTTCCTGATTGGTACACTAGAATTGTGTCTCATAGCTCTTATTTGCATGACTGATTATTTTAGAATCACTTTTATTTTTTATTCTGCAAAAGAATCAAAAAGTTTAAATCTCATCTTTAAAAAAGAGTATTGCAATCAAATATCTGTAAGAAAACCAAGCATTAAACCTTTTTAAGTCCATAACTCAGTTTCAGTAAGTGCATTTATGTTGCACAACTGTTCCCAATTTGTTCTCACTTTGCTGAGACTGTTACCTCTATCCCAATGACAGGCTTTGAGATACCACTCATAGGTGTTTGTTTCATCAAATCAGGATTGTCCTTCTCATCTTCAGTAATCTATATATAGTCTACCTGCTCATGTGCAGTCACAACAACTGGGAAAGATATGTTTCCTCTTTTATGTTCAAAATGAACATCAGGAAAAAAGATTTGAGACACAAGGAAGAAAGGAGAGAGACAGAAAGAGAGAGAGAGAGATTCAGACAGAGACCAAGAAAGATTTGTAAAGAACAAACTTGAGAAAATACCATTTTTAAAAAGTATATTTTGGTCCCACTCCCAGCCACTGCCCAAATCCAAGACCAGCAGGGAAGACTCTTGCAGACTGGTATCTCCCATTAAGATCCAACTTTTTAGGACTCTGCAATCTGTAATACCCACCCCATCCCCCACATCCACCCATTACCCTGCAATCTCAGCAGCTCCTGAGACACAGAATTTGTCAGCCCCTACTGGATAAACGGGGTTCCCTGAGACACAGATATTGCCAGCTCCTGTTGGATCAAGAGCATCTGTTGAATCAAGAGTGCCTATTGAACCACGTGTAGATACCTAATACACAGAAATAGTCAGCTTCTATTAGAACAAGAACAGCTCTCTGTGACATAGAATATGTAAACTCCAAGTGGACCAAAAGCTCAGATTGCACCAAGAGAGGCTTCCTGAGACACAGAGAAAGACATTGAATTCTAGAGATAGGTTCCCTGAGATTCAGACAAATTCTGCACCAATTTGAGGGAGTAATGGTCAGGTGCCAGTGCAAAAATACATATAAAAATGTAAGAAACAATACAGTACTATCACGATTTAGTGATTTTACAACAACAAGACTTAAATATTCCAATGTAGAAGAAACAGAATGAAACAGCCTTAAAAATAGCTTTTAGAAGATGATAGAAACCTTTATGGAAGAAATAGAAAACTTCCTTAAAAAATAGAGGAAAAGACAAACAAAAAATTAGAAGAGATGAATAAATCCCTTAAAGAAAATAAAGAAAACCAAGAAAGAACAATTAAATGGGTAAAGGAAACAGTTCAAGACTTAAAAGTTGAAATATAAGCAATAAAGGACCCACAAACCAAAGGAATGCTGGAAATGGAAAATCTGAGCAACCAAAGGGAACTATAGATATGCAACCAACAGAATGTAAGATATGAAAGAGAAAATCTCTGCTGTATAAGATTTGATAGGGGAAATAGATACATCAGTCAAAGAAAACACTCAAAACAAAAAATGTCATGACACAAAATGTTGAAGAAATCTGGGAAACCATGAAAAGACCAAACCTATACCAGCTATACCAGCTAAAAGGCAGATAATATATTCATTGAAATAATAGAAGAAAACTTTCCCAATATAAAGGAAAAATGCCCCTAAAGATACAAGGATGTTACAGAACACCAAATAAACTAGGCCCCACAAAAAGTCTGCTTACAATATAACAATCAAGCCTCTATACCTACAGAATAAAGAAAAAAAAATACTAAGAGCTGCAAAGGAAAAAGGCCAAGTAACTTACAAAGGCAGACCCATCAGAATAACACTTGACTACTCAATTGAAAAAAATGAAAGCCCAAAGGTTCTGGACAGATGTTATAAAGACACTAAGAGCCAGCCCAGACTACTATACTCAGGAAAACTCTCAATCACCATTAATGGAGTAAACAAGATATTCTATGGCAAAACCAGATTTAAACAATACCTATTCACAAATCCAGCCTTACAGAGAACATTAGAAGAAAAACTCTAAGGAAGCTAGATATACACATGAAACCACAGGTAATAGTTAATCTCACAGAAGGAAACCCCGAAGAAGGGAAACACGCACACAGAGACTTCCACCCAAAATAACATAAAGTAACAATCACTGGCCATTAATATCCTTTAATATCAATGGACTAAATTTACTTTTAAAAAGACAGAAGCTAAAACAATGGATACTAAGATAGGATCCATCTTTCATCCTTCTGCTGCATAAAAGAAGCACACTTCAACTTCAAAGACAGACACTACTTCAGAGTAAAGGGTTGGGAAAAGACTTTTTAATCAAGTGGACTTATGACACAAGCTACTGTAGCTATCCTAATATCTAACAATATAGACTCCAAACTAAAATCAATCAAAAAAGACTATATATTCATGTCAGGAAAAATCCATCAAGATGGAATCTCAATCCTGAATATTTATGTCCCAATGCAAGGCACCCACATATGTAAAAGAAATATTACTAAAGCTTAAATCGCGTATCAAATCCCACACACTAATAGTAGGAGACTTCAACACCCAACTCTCACCACTGGATTGGTCTACCAGACAGAAACTTAGCAGATAAATAAGGGATCTAACAGATATTATTACTCAATTAAACTTAACAGATATATACAGAATATTCCACCCAAACAATATACCTTATTCTGAGCACCCATTATCCTTCTCTAAAATTACCACATACCCAATCATAAAACAAATCTGAGTGATACAGAAAATGGGAATAATCTCTTGTAGCCTATAATATCACCATGGACTAAAGTTAGAGTTCAACAACAAAACAAACCACATATAGCCTACAAACTCATGGGAACTGAACATCTCTCAGTTGAACCACCTCTGGGTCAGAGAAGTAAAGAAAAAATTTAAAGACTTCCAAAAATTCAATGAAAATTAATTCAGAACATACTCAAACATATGTGACACAACCAAAGCAGTGCTAAGAGGAAAGTTCTTAGTTCTAGATACCTACAAAATATTTGGAGAAATCTCACACAAAAGACTTAGCAGCACAGCTCAAAGTTCTAAAACAAATAGAAGTTAACTTACTCATCTACCATGATCAAGTAGGCTTCATCCCAGAGATGCAAGGGTGTTTCAACTTTATCCACCATATAAACAACTGGAAAGGCAGACTCATCAAAATAACACCTGAACCATATGACTATCTCATTAGATGCTTAAGAAGCCTTTGACAAAAACAACACTTCTTTATGATAAAGGCCAGGGAGAGAGCAGAGATAAAAGGAACACACTTAAACATAATAAAGGCAACATACAGCAAGCTGACAGCAACATCAAAATAAATGGAGAGAAACTCAAAGAAATTTCACTAAAATCAGAGAGAAGACAAGGTTCTCCATTCTCCCCATATTTATTCAGTATAGTACTCGAAGTTCCACTTAGAACAATAAGACAACAAAGGGAGAACAAGGGAATACAGAGGATGAATTCAAACTATTGCTATTTGCAGATGATAGAACAGTATATATAAGTGACACCAAAATTTTACCAGGCATCTCTTACAGCTGATAAACACATTTACTAAGTAACAGGATACAAGATTAACTTAAAAAATCAAAATTCCTGCTATACACAAATGATAAAAGTGCTGAAAGAGAAATCAGGGAAACATCACCCTTCACAATAGTTTCAAATGACATCAAATATCTTGGGGTAACTCTAACCAAAGAAGTGAAAGACTGGCATGGCAGGGACTTTAAATCATTGAGGAAAGAAATTTAAGAAGATATCAGGAAATGAGAAGATCTCCCAATGCTCTTGGATAGGTAGGACTAACATAGTAAAAATGGCAATCTTACCAAAAGCAATTTACAGATTCAATGAAAATCCTACCAAAATCCCAACACAACCCTTTACAGACCTTGAAAGAACAATACTCAGCTTTATATGGAATAGCAGTAAACCCAGAATTGCCAAAATAATAACCCAGTTAAAAATGGGGTTCAGAGCTTAAAAGGAAATTCCCAATAGAAGAATCTCAAATGGCTAAAAGACACTTAAAGAATTGCTTAACATCTTACACCTGTTAGAATGGCTAAGATTAAAAAAAAAAAAATAGATGACAGCCTATGCTAGAGAGGATGCGGGGTAAGGGCACAGCCCTCCATTGCCAATGGGAATGTAAACTTGTACAGCTACTTTGGAAATCAGTATGGTGGTTTCTTAGAAAACTGGGAATTAATATATCGAATGATCCAATGACCTATCATATTCCCAAAGGAGGCACATTCTTCCTCACAGAAATTAGCTCAGCAATATTCATAGTAGCATTATTTACAATAGCCAGAACCCTGAAACAACCTAGATGCTCCTCAACTGAAGAATGAATTAAAAATGGTAGTACATTTACACAGTACTACTCAGCAGAAAAAAAATGCAAGCAAATGGATGGATCTAGAAAATATCATCCTGAGTGAGATAACACAGACTCAAAAACATAAACATAGTATGTACTCACTCGTAAGCAGATATTAGACATAATTCAAACATAATCAGGCTACAATCCACAACCCCTGAGCAGCTAGGTAACAAGGAGGAACTTTTCATATATGTACATTTCTTATTTTTATTAAAAACATGTCATATCCATCAATGTATCACCCTGCTCCCCCTCCTCTCTCTTTCCCAATCCCTCCTACCCAGCCCTCAGCCCCACCCCTCCCTATTCACCCATCCCCTCCCCCAAAATGGCAAGAAGTCCCAAGATGGACCAGCCTAGCACAGCACATCCACTCCAGGCAATCTGATTCACCCATCCCAAAGTCAATGCTGGGTTGGGTGTTCCTCTATGGGCTCCAAGATGCCAATCCATGAATAGGAACAAAGTCTAATCCCACCCTTCATGAGTCCACACACTCATGGCAGTGAAAATCTGCCCACCCCCAGAGGGCCCAGATCCTCCTACTGATGGGACTCCAATAGCAATTCCTGATTCAGTGAGCTCCCCAGAGCTCCAGTCAGCCATCACCATGGAAACATTTCTCATAATTCCTATCCCCCTGCTCATATAGACTCTCTTCCCCTACTTTCAGCTGGACCAGGAACTCTGCCCAGTGCTCAGCCATGGATCTCTGCCTCCACCTCCATTCTCTGTTTGGTGTAGGTTCTGTGATGACACCTAGGGTGTTTACTCATTTGATTATAGGGGGAGTCCCATTTAGGCACACCCTCCACCATTGTTTGGAGACTTGGCTAGGGACATCCTGCCAGTTCCTGAGTGTTTCCCTAGCACCCAGTCTCTTTCCAACCCCACACTGGCTTCCTGTATCAAGATATCCAACTCCCTCCATCTCTTTCTATCTCCCTCTTTGCTCCTCTCACTCAACCATCTCCTTCTTTCAGGATTTCTTCCCAACTCTTCTTAACTCTTCTTCGTTGCAACCCGTTATGACCTCAAATTGCTAAGGTGATCTCTCTATTTTCTATTCTTAGGGGAATCTCTGGATGTCTCTATTAAGTTCCTTCTAATCCAGAGCTGCTCAGGCGTTGCAGTTTGCAGTTTTGGTATTCTTTGCTTTTTATACCTGTCAGAATGACTAAGTTCAAAAACATAGATGACAGCCCATGATGGAGAGGATGCAGAAAAATAGGAACACTCCTCCATTGTTGGTGGAAGTGTAAACTTGTACAGCCACTCTGGAATAAAGTATGGCTATTTCTCAGAAAACTGGGAATCAATCTCCCTAAGGATCCAGCAATACCACTATTGGTCATATACCTAAAAGATGCACATTCATACCCCAAAGGCATTATTTCAACTATGTTCACAGCAGCATTATTCACAATAACAAGAACCTGGAAACAACCTAGATGCCCCTCAACTGAAGAATGGATCAACAAACTGGTATATCTATACAAGGGAGTACTACTCAGCAGTAAATAAAAAAAAATTGATATCTTAAAATTTTCAGGCAAATGGATGGACTTGGAGAATATCCCTTCTGAGCAAGGTACCATAAGCCCAGAAAGATTGACATGGAATATACTCACTCATAGGTAGATTTTAGACAAGGAAGAACTTAAGAGAGACGTCCTTGATCCTCCTGGGACTATAGGGGGAGGGGGTAAGGGGAGTTGGAAAGAGAAAATGGGGTAATGAGATGGCTAAGTTGGAGGAGCTCCAGAGAGGGAGAACAATGAAATAGTTATCTTACAAGAGGGAGCCATTGTGGGGTTCAAGAGTAACCTGGTGCTAGGAAAATACCCAAGAACTCACAAAGATGATGGCAGCTAAAACTCTGAGCAATAGTGGAGCAGATGTCTAAACTGGCCTTTCCCTATAATCAAATGGAAGACTACCCTAATTATCACTATAGAACCTTCATTCAGCAACTGATGGAAGCAGATGCAGAGACCCATATCTAAGTACTGGGTCAAGATTCTAGCCCAGCTGAAGAGAGGGAAGAGAGATTATACGATCAAAGGGGTCAAGATCATGATGAGGAAATCCAGAGATAGTGGACCAGAACTATTGGGGGCTTACTGACTTTGGACTGGCAGCTGGAGAACCTCCAGGGATTTGAACTTCTCTGAATGTCAATGATAGTGAATGATGTGGACAGTTTGTGTAGCCTTTTACAGTCTGACTTGTTTATTCCTAGTGAATGAACTGGCTTCTTGGAGCCCATTCCCTGTAGAGAACTCCTTCCTCAGTCATGATACTTGGGGAGGAAACTTGGTCCTACCATAACTGAGCATGCCAGACCGCATTGACTCACTCCTTACCCTTTCTGAGGAACGGACAGAAGCTGGGGGAGACCTGGGATGAGGGGAGGGGGAACAGTGGTGGATGAGTTCTAAAAATCTCTTTTAAATAAAAAAGAATGTATATTATGTATTTTAAGTATAGACTCATTGACACCTGGAAGCCTCATGCAAAGCATTTGAAAACCAGCATTTCAAAATGCCATCCAAAGGTCTGTCTTTCCAAGAGGAAAAACTGAAGGGAAGAAAATACTGGAAGCTTGGTACTAATCCCAACAACATTTTCTTTTATTTGATAGGATACCTTTAATAAGACATGAGGAAATTAACATGCAAACTGCAGAGTTAAAACTGAAATGCATAAATCCAATCCAGCTTCTGAGTTCCCAACTGTTCTACTGGCATGTGCGATAAAGTGATTTTCCATTAGACACTCAGATAGTGGAAAGGAAGAAGTTATAAGCAAGACACTGGCAAATGGTGGTGACTGAGCAGGATTGGAAAACATTACATCTTAAGAGATAAAACAGAAAATCAAAACACCGAATTCTCCTCTGAATTGTAGCCTTTTTTTAAATTAGTGATAAATGTCTGTTTTGTCATTTTAAATGAACAGAAACATACCAGGTATTTTATAGGCCAGTCATTGATTTATGCTGAAAGGCAGAAGATCCCTGTAAAATCTTGGTTGTAGCTTTATGGGTAGTGAAGGGAGATGTTTGATCCATGTTATCCATCTCTATTATGTGACTGTTTCCTCTAAGATTAAAACATTTCATTCTAAAGGAAGATCCTTAGGCAGAAAGGTAAACAACTCAAACGTAACCTCCAGAGATCCTTGAACTAGCACTCCCTACAGAGTAAGCAATAAAGCTAAAAGTCAGGAAGAGCCAAGATTCAAAGAAGACTTTCAAACCAGACCAGCTACCTGGAAGAAAGCAGAAACTAGTCTTTTTACAATATATTACAAACAAATGTATTACTATAACTTGTTAAGTTGACGACGAGCTTTTGACCAGCTGAGAATCCTAAAAATGACACTTTTCCCCCTGTTGAGCTTCCTGTAGGCTGTGCAATGGGCTTCCAAGTCCCAGCATTGTGAGTCGTCACGCAGAGGGGTGGGCCTTGATGATGTAGCTATCATTGAGTCATTTGTGGTTCTTTAAGTAACCCCTCATCCATACTCTTGTAAGTAATGCCAGTCAAACTCACTAGCTTACAAAGTTGGACTTTGGTGGTATTGATACTTAGGTCTGTCTTGAGTTTTATATATGGAGTAAAAAGACATGTGTTGCATCTCCCTGGGAGAAGTTTTGTTACATAACACTCTCCCCCATGGCATTCTCCCCCCCTTTCTGATTTTAGGCTCCATAGTAAGGAAAAATACAAGAATTTCAGGAGACAATACATCTTGAACAACACAGGTACACATTAATGTGATTCAACTTGGAGATAGTATAAAATTAATAGTAATATATAGAAGAATCTGTACATCCAGTGATGATGAGCAGTGTGGTTCTCTCTCCTGGTATGCTGAACAGTACGAGTTGACACTGCTGCCGGCCACAAAGATAAACTATTGGCACCATTGTACTGAGCTAGGTATTGTATATTGTGTGAGTTCATAAGATACAGTAGATTTATCAAGATATAAAATTATGAAAGATGTGTAGACAGCTATCAGGTATTATGACTGTGACATAGTTGGGGATGGGCTGATGATGCCTATGCTGATGGAACCAAATTAGAACAATCAGGCACTCATGTCCATCCTTTATCATTCCCCCCCAGGCTATTTAGAAGGTCAACTATACCACATACAGCAGGCATGCTGATTCCAGTATCTCTGTCATTAAAAATCCTTCCAGGGAATTTGGTAACTTTTTTAGTATTCCACTTCCCTGGCCCAGCCTCTGACACTCATGTTCTTGCAGAGTAAAAGGCCACATGGGCAGCTTCTTCATTTTCTTCAGTTTTGTGATCTCAGCTTACAGTCACCCCCCACCCTGTCCCAGTCATAAGAGAAAATGAAATGAAAGTCTCAATATTGTCCACTTTGTTGTTAATTTACCTGTATGAAAGTTATTTTGCATGAAAATCTTATCAGATGTAACATTTCCAGATATATCAGTTAGAACTCTTTCTTCAATTAACACAGTTCTCTTTATGTTCCCAGTGACAAGATGATATAAACTTACAGAAAATTACATCCTACCCAAAAAGGATTGAGGGTAATGCTTTAATTAATTCCTTCATCTGCTAGAGGTGCTATTTGCAGAACAACACAGAGACCCAGACAACAAAAACAAAAGCATCCAGCCTTCCCTGGATATGCAGGACCCCATGACCGTGGAACATCTATACTCCTCCCTAAATCTTCTCAAGGCACCTGGCCCTAGGGGATAGGAGATGGTTCAGTCAGGAAAATGATCCACATACAAGCATGAGAACCAAAGTTCAATTTCTTGAACCCATGTATAAAGCCAGGCACAGAAGTGCAAAAGTATAGTTGCAGCACTAGAGAGGCATTGAAAAGTCCCTGAAGTTAACTGGACAGTATAGCCTAACTAAATTTGATTGAAAGTCTCCAATTTCTGTCAAAAAAAAGGTCTAGAGAAGGCAAGATGTTTTAGTGGACAGAGCCTTATGCCCAGCCTTGAAGACTTGAGTTTAATCCCTAGATACTACAAGTTGATCAGGGAACTTGACAACTAAAGATTCTGACTCCACATATATGCTGCGGAAGATACACTTGAACACAAACACTCTCTCACACACACATAAATAACAGACTGATAAGTAAGTGATGATAAATATATATGTAAATAGATAAAACTTTAAAAGTTAAAAAGTAGTTGAGAAAACCATCTTATATGACTTCTGATCTTTGTGTGCTGTCTATGTACAAATCTATGTACACATACACACTCACAAATATAAACTAAAAGTGATTATTCAATATTATTTTTTATCATTTCTGTCGTTTGATGAGCCATTATTCTCTAGAAATCATTTTTACTCTCTTCTGTCAATAACTTAAATTTAAGTAGTTTGGACATTCAGACTTGTAAACATTAAAAAGGTTTATTGAAAATGTGATTTTGAAGTAGAAGTAGATAATGCTTCAAATCACCTTATCTCTGCTCATGCCTACATTACTAACAAATCACCTTTGATTTGAAGGGAAGTTTATTTAATAAGTAGCCCCAACTTCTGATGGCAACAAGAACCCTGTCAACTGTACAGATAGTAGAGCAGGTTCCTCATGATAACCAGTATGAACATGTGGTTTATTTATTGCTATAAAATGAATACACCATGTATGTCAAAAATCTTAGTTATTTTCCAAACTGTTGTGACAAAATACAAGAGCAGCTTAAGAGAGAACGAGTTAACCTTGATGCATAGTTAGAAGGAATGTTGATGTGGAAAAGTCTTTCCGTATGCTGTGCATATTATTCTTTAATAAAGCAACTGTATTGGCCTATGGCAGGCATCTTAGAAGTGCATGTAGAAATCAGAGCATAGATGGAGGAAGGAGGGTAGAGTCAAAAGAGACACAATCCAGCTACCCAAAAATCAACATGTAAAAGTAACACAAGTAAGCCACAGGCCATGTGGCAAGACAGACTAATAGAAATAGGTTGAGTTAAAATTCAGGAGTTAGCTAGCAATATGCCTGAGCCGTAGAATAATCAGTATGAAATTAATATAAGCCTTTGTGTGTTTCTGTGGGACTGAGGGTCTGGACCAGGGGCAGGATGGGCCATAAACCTCTTATTACAAATGGTGCCCAACGTGGGGCTTGAACACCCACATAAAGCATGAGAAAGCTTAGAAAGGGTTATAGAGCACAGAAATGGGAAACCAAAAGCATCTTCTGAATTATATCTCTCAAGGGGCCATGATACAGAGATGGCATGGTTTGCTGGCTTTAATTACAAAATGGAAGGTTTGAAGTGTTTATGCATGTGTGAACTACAAGGCTGGTTCCCAAAGTCTCATAGAAGACTTGGTATAAGCAACAAGTTGCATATGATAGATTTAAGGTTTCTACTTATATTGAACAAAAAAGGAACAGAGTTAAAGATGATTTCTTGGTAGCAGCATTTTCTGGGATTGCTCTATTTGCTTCTGGCAAGCAGAGATGTGCCTCCTTTAAGAGAAGCTTCCTGACTCAGCATTAGTTGCCAAAACTCTATGAATCTTTAAGAGACCCTGCTACCAAACACTTAAGTGGAGTGAGCAACAAGCATCAGTGCTCTACTTGGTGGCAGTATGGAACCTAAAATTCCTCAGCATAGGGGTGGTAAAAAATTCCACAACATTTAAACTCTTCTAAAACTTGGGAAGAGTGGCTCTGGTACCTCTGCCATGTTTAAAGCTGAGCAGGTGGAGTCAACAGTCAAAACAGCATTTTAGTGTAGCATTTTTAAAGCTCTTCTGCTTAAAAAAATGACTAAGGATATGCAATAAGACACAATCATATGGAGAAAAACCTTTAAATAGGTTATGTGTGTGAAAAAGAATATGTAGAGTGGGAGAGAAAAGAACAAAAGCTAGAGAGAGTTCTTTTAAAAAGAGAAATAGAGTAATAAAAATAGAATAAGCTACATAAAGATGGAAGATACACAAAGAATCTGGATTATGGTTATTATTGTGTTTTCTTTTCTAACTTTTAATGAGCTCACTGCAGAGAGACAATTGATTGCAAAGGCGGATAAGTTTAACAAACATATATATGTTAAAGGTATCTTGATTTGAAATTTGTGTCTAAGGATATGTTGCTTTAGAAAGAGGTTCTGTTTTTGTTTCCACAGAAGATGTTTCCAGGCTAATAAGGTTTGGTCAACCAAGACCCCTGATCTTTGATGGAAAGAGATGGTCACATCAGCTTCAAGGTACTAACTAAGATGATCCAGTTTCAGGACCCTCATAAGATTGCCAGAGCCCATCAATCAGCAGGAAGTAGTAATGGGAACTATGCCAAAATTCCCAAAATAGTGTTTGTAAATGTTTGTTTTCATTATAAATTATTAATTGTCAAAGACAATTTCTTTCCAGAAGAAAGGGAGATATAATATAGAAATGATTAAAAATATAGATTGTTGAATTTAATTAAAAAATATCTATTAATCTTAAAATATTTTACATTGGTACAGGTTTTGGTTTATTGATGCAAATTTAAGGTCAACTTTGTTATACAATATGTATATTTCTACTCTTGTTTAAGATATTATGCTTGTGGAATTCCTTTAAAATTGCAATGTATAATTAAGAAATTCAGATTAATATTCATCTGTGATAATAAAACTTATAGTCATGTTAGTTAGGTGTTTGTAGATATACAAAGATATGTTTCAATTAGATAGGCAATCTTCAAACACTTCAAAGACCTAGAGAATATGGCATTTAAAATATTTTAAGAACTTAGACTTTTCTGGACAGTGAGACAGGTCTGCTCCTGGTAGCACTAATTTATTTCAAAAGAATAATGGACATTGAAAAAACCCCATATGGAATTTACTTCCTTTGTGGCAAAAGTTAGCCATTGTACAAGAAACTGTTCTTGTATTGACTGTTTGACAGTATGATGTATAAACCGGATATGCAGGACTCATAGGAAAGTGACCTCTGAACTTTGGCAGAACAAGCCAAAATGGTCATTCAGGTCCCTGCTTTGCAGAGAAAACTGCCAGACATACTTCAGGATACAAGAAGTGATTGACAAACTATTCCAGTATGGGCAGAGCAATCCTTCAAATTTCCTGCTTCACCGAAAGGTATGCCAGAGACTCCGGGCCTGTAAGCTAAAGATGGATGGATGCTCCAGCATTACAAAGAAACTTTGGGTGACTGTCCAGGCAGCAAGATGTCATGTCTGTCATTTCCAGATTTTGGAAGTTGCTTACACTTCCTGTTTATATCCTTCTGCGGTCTTTAATGTAGTTGAAGATTAGATAGTTATAAGTAGAGTGCTCTTTAGTTATTATGAAAGGTATATTAGATATGAAACTTTAGAGTCACAAGGATAAAGTAGATGATAAAATATTTTCCTTAATTTTGACACATACAAATAAACTAGGTATTGTGACTATTATTCTTGCTTGATAACTGTCTGGTTATATGTAATTTTGCTATATTAAAATTGAAAACTTTTTTCACTAGATAGAAATGTCGAAATGATGTGGGAATGTCTTTCTGTATGCTGTGAATGTCATTCTTTAATAAAGGGACTGTTTTGGCCTATAGCAGGCATCTTAGAAGTAGATGGGATAATCAGAGCATAGATAGGGGAAGGAGAGCAGAATCAAAAGATATGTAATCCAGCAAGAATCAACAAGTAAAAGTAACACAGATAAGCCTCCAAACACGTGGCAAGACAAATTAATAGAAATGGGTCAAATTATGATGCAGGAGTTAGTTAGGAATATGTCTGGGCCATAGAACCAACAGAATGAAATTAACATAAGCCCTTTGTATGTTTCTGTGGGACTGTGGGTTTTGACCACAGGCCAAAAGAACCAGAAACCTCTGACTCTCTTACTACAGGATATAGTCCATCATTCATGATAACAGAAATGGAAAGGCCTTCTGGTAGCATTGTATACACAATCAGGAAGCAGAGAATAATCATGAAGTTGATCAGTACTATAGAACCTCCAAGCCCATCCTCAATCTGTAACTTATTACCTCCCATGAGGTTCTATCTCCTCAGGATTCCACAGCATCCCCAAACCTAGACAGCACCACCATCTGGTAACCACGTGTTTAAACACAGAAGTTTATGAGACTTGAATGATTCAGACTACTAGTTATTCATAAAGGTTAAGACACACATATATCTAATTATTAAATACAGATGTTCCACAGCAAAAACCTTCAATTTGTTTTGAGCTTCTGAAGCTCCACCTATGCAGAGGATAAAGGATAATAAAGTGACTGTTGACAAGCATGTCTCATGTTTATTTCCATCTCTACACTGCAGGTGTGACACTAATATGTATGCACCTCTACCATATGCTGCACACTTGGGAAGTCTAAAACACACACTTAGCAAAATCAGTTTTTCACATTCCAGTAAAGAAAGAGATTGCCTTTGTTCTGAAGAGAAAAAATAGAAATCTTCCCTCTCTAAGCAGTAGAAAGCTACTATATCAAAGTTGACAGCATGCCCAGATCTTCTCTTATTAGATCTAGGGTAAGATGTGAGTTTTCTGTAAGGACTAAGCCATGAGATAGGAGGGAGCTCACTTATGTGTCTAAGGTAAGACACCATGGCAAAGGGGATTATGAAAACCAAGCTAGAAGGTAGCTAAGCTTGTTAATCAGTTCACATGGCAATGGCTCCAAGAATGTGATCCTGCTTATATGTTTGTATGCATGACAAAGGATCCAGAATGTTTCTTCTAGCTGCATTCACAAGCTTAGGCATGTGCTCCTCTTATTGTCACTTGGCTAATGAAGTATATTATATACAAATGTATGTATGTATAAGATTTTAAATTTGTCATCTATTTCTATTTATTATTTACCATGTATCAATTATTTTTGTCTCTTCCTGCCATCACACTGAAAACTGCATGAGACAAATTTTCTTAGAGTCACACTAAACACCTGCCGAATGGATGACAGAATGATACTCAGCAGTTGTCCTCTAAGATTTTGAGCTGCTACTTTCTCATAGAACATCTTACAGGATTAGTGTTCCCCAGAAATGTGAACATACTGTAGTAATGATGTGAGGAGCTCATTTACAAAATTTTAAATCTTTTGTTAGCATTTTGAAGACAAAATCTTATTATGTAGCTCAGAGTGGCCTCATACCCCCAACCCTTCTGCCTCACAGTATCCTCTAGCGTAGAATACTCAGTTGGTATGTGGTACCTGAAATCCTTGCTTATGACTTTCAATGGAAATCGAAGGAATAGGAGTTTGAAGGAGTCATTGTAACTTAGAGTTTCTTCCACCCCTGCCACTGACCACAGGACTCTTCATTCTCAGACTAGAGTGCTATAAAGTAGCAAATAAATTATTAGCATGAAGGGGTCTGCAGCTCCATGCTTGCAGCCAACCAGGAGGATGGGAAAAGAATTTCCAAGTGTAGGTAAAGTAGGTAGTACTTGTATCCTTGATGGCATCTCTGATGTTGATGGTAAGTTTTCTGACTCCTCCAATTAGTCATGACTATAGAGTACTTTCTTGGTCTTATACTCTTAATTGACCAAGGGCAAGGTATGCCTGCTGCTAGGTTCATGAGCACCAAATCATGACCAGAAAGTTGCTTTCACTATATTTAAAGGTATTTCTTTTCAAAACTTTTTAGGCTCTTGCCCAGATATCAGTTTCTGTACCAGTAGAAAAGTCCCAACTTGTTTGTCAGGCACACAGTTTCCTTCCCACATAACCTAAGTTCCATAACTGAGAATTTGCGAGAAATGGCAGACTGTCTCTAAAGGAAGTGTAAAGCTGATAGCATGCATCTTTTTCCTTTCTCTGCCCTGAGATTTAGATCCCAGAAGACACCGTGGAAGTTTGGTGTCAGCCTTTGGCAGAACTATGCAACAGACTGAGCTGATCGAAGTGTCCTCTCTCCTCTTCTCATTTTCATTTTGGTGTTTACTTTTGGGTAGGCACATCCTGAAAATCCTCAGTTGTTCAAGCAGTGATCTCCCCCATAAGAAAAGCAAACAAATAAACAATATCTGCAGTTTTGAAAAGCATTCTTAGAAAACAGTGAGGTAAAACAAAAGAAAAATAAAGGCCAAAAAATTTCCATGACAAACAAAGCAAGTCATTTCTGATACCAGCTTTGTTGATAATTTTTAGACCAAACTTCTGGCTGTTTGCTGCAATCTTTGAAGTCTGGCCCTGAGTGAATGAAAACCAAATTAAATACTAACCACCTGCTTTTGACAGTAGAAAAGATTACATATGGTGCTGGGGGTAACTCACCCAGTAGTGCTTGCTGTGAAAGCGTGAGGACCTGCACTTCATCCTCAGGACCCATGTATAAACTTGGATCTGAGGGCACCTATATTCCAATTCTGGGGACACTGCAGTGTGTTCAGGGGGTCTGTGTGGCTTGCTGGCCAGCCAGACTAGTTAAGGCAGTAGGGTACATGGTAAATGAGAACAACTGAATATCTACACCGGCCTCCTCATGTGTGTCAGGACAAGACAGTGAAGAGTTTCCTACACCTCGTTTTCTTCCTGAGATCATTTCAAGTTTAAGAAGAATTTGATCTCCTTGATAGAGAATCTAGTGGGAAATTACCCAACTGTATTCTAGAAACCTGAAGTCAAAATACCCCAGCTAAATTTTCCCAGCTTCTGTTACACTACTTGCTTGTGAAGCCTGCTAACAACCCACCCCATCCCCCATGAAGCTTCAGAGAGATACCCAGATATTATTTTTTTGCCTTTAATATCCCCTGCTTTAAATTCTTGGGGCTACACTTATATCTTTACCTGAGTTTAGTCCTAGCCAGTTGAAATAAAGACTTTCATTTGACTATAAATGGTGTCTGAGTGTTCATTTTTCATGGGCTTCCTGGAGTATATGTGTACATATACTTATGCTTGTGAATTCACCACATGTCCAAAACACACATGGTGGCAGGGAAAGGCAGAGGATGGCAGTGGCAGAAGAAGAGAAAAGACAGTCTTTCTAAATGCTGGAAGGAAATCAATTCTTTGGTCTGTATGGGTAGCCAATATTATGGAACTGTTTTTTTAGGATACATGCTAAGACATACACATGAAGACATGCTGTTGGTTTACCAAAATGTCTAGAAAATATTCTGTTTTACATTTTACTTACCTTTCTTGTGCTGGGAAACTCCTGTGAAATGTCACAAGATTACTGCTATCTTAATCAAGTAGGAAGCCACTGGTCTTGGAAGTGGAAGTGCCATGGAAAATTACCTGTTTTCTCATGCTCAACTTCAAGGTTTCCATACTGTCTCTAAGATCTTTTTGTAATCTGAATTGTTTCGTCTATTGAGTAGTGTTAAAGAGTACTGGTGGAAAAAGCTCTGTGAGTCTGATAAGAGTTTTACAATTGCACTCTAGCACCAAGGCCAGAGAAGCTGAAGTTCCCAGCTTGCTTGAAAGTCTCTACCTCAAGAAGAGAAGGAGAAAGAAGATGAGGACAAGGAAGAGGTCAAAGTTGGAAAGATGAAAAAATCAAATAATATTACATGTAGTTCCCAGAATAAAAACATAATGCAGGTAAAGGTGGACATGAATGATTGTGTGTCCCTAAAGTTTGTACATTAACACCCTAGGACCCACTGTCCTGGTATTAGATAACCATTGGAAAATAACTTAGCTTAGAAAGTTCACTGCTTGAGTTTGGATTAATTTTATAACTGTGGTGTTTGGAAGAAAATGGCCCCCAATACGAGTGCCATTATTAGAGAAGTAGCCTTAATGAAGTAGGTGTGATGATCTTGTTTGAGAAAGTGTGTCAGTATGGAAGTGGGCTCTGAAGTCTCATATAAGCTCAAGACACCACCCAGTGTCACAGGCCACTTGCTGTTGTCTGCAGGATGTAGGACTTTCAGCCCTTCCTTCAGTATAATGTCTGACTGCATGCCACCATGTCTCACCATGATGATAATGGACTGAATCTCTGAAAATGGAAGCCAGACAAATTAAAGGATATTCATTTATAAGAGTTGCCATGGCTAAGACTCCAAGCAATAGCGGAGAGGGTCCCTAAGTCAAATCTATAACTACTCTATTTGTTATTATAGAACCTTCATCTGCAGCTAATGAAACCACATGCAGGGATCCATCGCTAAGCACTGGGTTGAGCTCTCAGTCCAGCTCAAGAGAGGGAGGAGAAATTATATGAGCAAAGTCGTCAAGATCATGAAGAGGAGACCCATAGAGGCAGCTGACCTGAGCTATTGGGAGCTCACTGACTGAGACAAAAGCTATGGAACCTACAGGGAGTGAAATAAGCCCTCTGAATGTGGATGGCAATTGAATGGTGTGGGCTGTTTATGGGGTCTCTGGGAGTGAGATCACAATTTATTCCTGATGTGTAAATTGGCTTCTTGGAGCCCATTCCCTACAGGGGAACAGCCCTGATATTGAGGGGAGGGGTTTGGTCCTACCTCAACTGGATATGCCAGACTACATTGACTGGGGATGTCCTTACTCTCTCAGAGAAATGGATGTGGGGGATGACTTGGGGGAAGCTGAGGGAAGACTGTGAAGAGTGAAAGAAGGGGAATAGTATTGAGTATGTTGAAAAAAATTAAACAATAAAAAAAAGAGTTGTCATGGTCATGATCTCTCTTCATAGCAATAGAAACCCTAACTAAGACAGTAACTATCTGTTGAAACAATGGACCCCAATTAGAATTTCCTCAGACTTTTATTGTGAGGGAAGGAAAAGGCCTGGTGCCATGCAGAGGAAGAACTTGTCCCCTAGCAGGAGACTTTACAGGGTGCTGGCAACTTGTCAGTCCTCCTTGCTGAATGGACTTGAGTGGGCAGGACCACACCCTGTCCAGGACTTTATCTTACCTCTTGCACACTGAATAATCTACTTTCTCCACTTTTAACCATTCCTAGTTTGGTATGGCACCCTTGGCCCAGGCTCTGATATTCACAATTCTGATATTGATATCTTTCAAAATAAAAGGGAGAGATATCTTCCTCTCTCTTTTCTTCTGCTATCTTTCCATCCATTTTTATCTCTTCTCACTTCCTCTTCCCACCATAGAAGGACACAGGAGAGGAGAACTACCTATGGATCAAGTAGTAGGTCTGCAGCATATGCTCGATTTATGAATTAGTCTTATTCTTCCTGACTCCAACCACATGAGAAATAAATATCCGTTCTTTTCCACCTACCCAGGCTACAGTGATTAATTAAGACAACATATCTTTAAAATGACCAGTGTACACTGAATAACATTGAAATCTAAATACAAAAAGCCCCACTACAGAAACTGAATGGCAAAGAATGCTCTTGGATTCTTTTATTAATAAAGTATAACACATTATTTTCTATACATGGAGGTTGGGGATATAGATCAGATGGTAGACTGTCTGCATGCAGCCTGGTTTTGATCCCTATCATGGAAAATAGGCATGGTGGCAAACACTTATAATAATGGCATTTAGGAGATGGACAGGAGAGGATGAGAAAATCAAATTCATCTTCACTATATAATGAATTTGAGGTCAACCTGGGCTATACGGGATCCTGTACCCATACCCCAAATACCTAAGGACCTTCAATATTGCAACTTCAAAATGTCTAAGACAATATTTTCAGAATTAAAGACTCCTTGATGCCCATGCCCTGTTTTAACTCCTGCTCAACAGCAGATGAGGAATTGTTTATCCCTGTTTGACTAACACTAGTCTACTATCTAAAGATGCCCAGGACTGTAATTTAACTTATACATTTATGTCATATGGCCCCTACACTTGCTGTTGCTGTTAACAGATTATTTGAAGTTTTGAATCTACCCATATAAAAATAGTGAATCTACTCAGCTAAGAATATGTAAGATATTTTTTAGTTCCCATGGCTTTTTGGAGCATATACAAGCAGCTATTTATTTAGAATAGCATAAAACTGAAAGTAAGAATCTGACTTTGGATTTAAAATAGCAAGCTACTTTTAAATTAAAAATTTCAGGGCAAAAAAAGGAAAATTATTGCTTACTTTTTCTTGAATTTCATTTTCTACTCAAAACAAAGTTATAAAATATTAAAATATATATGTATATATACACACATATGTAGTTATATATATAAAAACACAGCAAAAACAAGTCCCCCCCCCAAAAAAAAATGTCCCAGAACTAGAAATTGACCAGATTTTTCTAATGGCTTGCAACAGAGCTTTCTCCTGTGGCATTAATCATGCTCCAGGCTGCTACTCTCCACAAACACCAGAGGGAACAGGAGGTTGCAGATCTAATGCAAAAGATTAACACTGGATAAATGTGTTCACACCATACTGCAGTGAGGGTGAGAAACACTTGGATTCTGTCAAAACTTCACATCGTTCTCAAGCTTAAATAGTGAGTTTTCACACTATTCTTAGTGATAATTCAACACATGGCCTTATTTCCTAGTTAAAAAATTTGCCAGCAGCTAAAAGGTATTCTAAGTCCCAAAATCCCTGAGTGTGGTAGGTGGCAAACTTTTTTCTCTGCCTCTTTCCTTTTGGAGTTTTATGTGTGTGTGCACATGTGTGTGTTATATGCATGTGTGTGTGTGTGTGTGTGTGTGTGTGTGAGAGAGAGAGAGAGAGAGAGAGAGAGAGAGAGAGAGACTGTGCATGCGTGTCTTTCTGTGTATGTACATATATAGTGCCTGTAGAAGCTAGAAGACAGTGCTGAATATTTTCTTCAATAATTTTCTACTTCATTTGTTATGACAGGGTCTCTCAATGATCTGGAACTTACTGAGGCTACTAGACTGGCTGGCCTGCAAGCCACAGACTCTGTCTCTAACTAATGAATACAGAAATCTAACTGTTCTGTTTGTCAGGCCTTGCTATGATAAAATACCAATGAAATCGACTTGTGGAGAGGCTTATTTCAGTTTATATTTTACAGTCCATGTGAAAAGAAATAGAAACAGAAATTCAAGACAGGAACTAAAAAAGGAGCAATGGATGAATGCTGCTTACTGGCTTTCTCCTCATGGCTTGCCCAGCTGTGATTTTGACAACCCTTCCCTTTTTGTGAGGATCATAGGAAGATCAACCTTAAAAGGAAGGTCTAATCACCATGATTTCAGTGTGGGGGTGCAAAGGACTACCTTATCACATGAATATGCTACCTACCTCAAAATATATTCACAATAATGTCTTTAAAATCCATAATACAGGACTCATAGAACCCAATAAATTGCTACATACACTGATGTGGTTCACTCCAATCTTTCTTTCAAGTGTTTGTTTTGATTAACTTTGCTAAATAAATTTCTGTTTAAACACTCTATGGCTAGAGGGAATTCTCTTCAAGAGGACTAAAACTAAATTTTAGTGTACCCTGTAACACAAGGATCACACACACATGCTCCCACACATGGATAAACACACAAACACACACAAACACCCACACTCCCCCCACCCCTCCACAGAGGGGGAGAGAGAAACATAGACACACACATACACAAGTGTGTGCATAAAATGTGTCTGTTTATGTGTGCAAAATAATAATGTGTACAAATGGAAATAATTGATGCTAGTATTAATCTAAGTAACAAATTAGGCACAATGACCATAGGATGCTTGCGTACTGCATAGAACAATTCATTTGTACAGTATAAAATTTTAGCACAATGTGTGATCTTTATAAATATTCACTACTTTAATTGCTAGTTCCATAAATTCAGTTAACTGTAATTATTCTTCACACACATGTCAAATACTCTTTATTAAGCAGTTCTCAATTATCCAGGCAAATGAGGGAAACAGCTATTTATTGGATCCAGAGAAGACTCCAGGGAGAAGTCACATCAGTCTCTTTGATATTCTTTGTCATTTATGGGTGCCTTTGAATGAGGAAACTGAAGTCTAAATTTGTGCCGAGTGTCTACAGTGCAGCTGTGATGTGAACCCAGATCTGTCCTCTTATGCAAATCTCCATCATCCCTGCTCAGATCTGTCCTCTTGCATAAGTCTTCATTATCCCTGCTAGGATCTGTCCTCCTGTGTAAGTTTCCATCATCCCTGCTCAGATCTGTTCTCCTGTATAAGCTTCCATTATTCCTACTCAACATTCTTGATTCCAAGAAGATCTCAGTTTGGTTCCCAACGTCTATGTCATTGAGCTCCCAATTATAACACCAGAGTCAGAAGATATGATACCCTCTTCTGCCCTCTGTAAGCAATGATACAATATATATTTTATATATCTACCACTATTCTGAAAATTTTCCACTTTGTGGAATATATGCCAATGTGGCCTTCATTGTGAAAGAATTAGTTGCTTTAGAGTAATAATGCTCATCAAATCACAATTCTCTCTCTCTCTCTCTCTCTCTCTCTCTCTCTCTCTCTCTCTCTCTCTCTCACACACACACACACACACACACACACACACACACACACACACACACACACACACACCCCATTCCCAGCTATAGACTTTACACTTGTGCATAGTGTTATGGATTAAACATTCTCAGCATTTGACCTCTGTCCAACACTGTCTACTTCCTCCTTAGTCCATACCTTTCTGTTATTTAAGAATATTTGTGCTTTAGTTATACTATTACCTGTTTCTGGAGGAAACTGAATTCTCAGAAAACTTTTTCTCCTCAGCATTAGGAGTTAATTAAATATCTTGCTAAGTTCAAAATATAGTAAATAAAAGATGCAACATGAAACCATGACACATTGATGGAAAACTGAACAAAGACACACATATTGAATATATGCATCTCAGAAGAGGCACACCATCAAGAGAAAGAGCAAAGGTCAACCAGATGACTTTATTCTCATCTCTATGGCAATGGACCTAGTCAGGTAGTTTGCATCTCTGTGTCTTATTTTCCTTCTCTGATAAATGGGAGACAAAGACCTGAAGATGCCACAGGAATAGCATAAAGACAGTACAAAAGACTCATGCTTGTCCACTACATCCAGCAAATACTCTTTCTCTTCAGATTCTGTCTTCTTCTTTCTGTTGAGTCAGAACATATTCAATATCAGGTCACTGCATCCATAGGGATCCAGGCCACTGTGACAGGAGCTGTTTCTGTAATTCTAGAGCTGCAATACAACATTAATATCTATCCTTTTTGTGCTATTTATCCTCATTTTATTAAATAATTAGAGAAATCACAAAATGGCACTAACAATTAGATATTTATAATTGTATAAATTATATGATGCTTTGTATCTAATTTTTAGTCTGACAAAGTCATCCAACTCCAATATACCCTGAGAACCTGAAAATTTAGACCTACTCAGGGCTTGAATGCAAGGATACTTTTCATTCCTATACAGGAAGAAATCACACATTTATTTGATGAAAGGTAAAACACAATTCTTTGGTAAACCCAAACACAGAGAAAGCTTCATCCAATAAATCAAAGCCTGAGACAAAAGGATGTATGCCCCCAGGTATATGTTTAGAGTCCTCTGCTGTGGTGGGGTAACTTTGTGTTGTCCCAACTACACTGGCCTCCAGAATAAACAGTAAATTTGTACTTCAGACTAAGGTGCTCAAGTCTGCTTCAAGATATGGTAAAAGTATAGTCAAACAAATAAAGTGTCATGTAGTAGGTAAAGCAGAGGCACACTCAGCAGCAGCCAATGGACTACGGTCAAATTCTCAGGTAATGATTAGGATTAGGGAGATGGCTCAGTGACAAGAGTACTTGAGTTCAAATCCCTAGAACACATTCAAAACTGAGATATGCTAGTATACACCTGTGATTCCATTGTTCCTATAGTGAGATGGGAAGTGAAGACAGAGAATGTCTAGAAGCTCATGGATCAACTCCTGATGTAACAACATCTACAAGTACATCATGTTATGTGGGCATATAGACTCACATAAAAGAGTGTAATAAACACTATGTAAAATTTCAATGCTGTATTTTTTTTTCTCATTATCCCCAGGCTTCTTCCTTATCTCCATGTCTACAGTTATGACTTTCCTGATTGAGATTAGGAAACTTTTTTTTCCTTTTTGATCTAGCCATCATAGGGAATAAAAACTTGGCTGATCAGCTTTTGGAAATCAGAGAGCAAAACAGTGTTCAAAGACACCACTGACTATAATATAGAGTCCACACATTCATTATTCTCCAATTGACAGTAGTAAATCTTTACAATTTAAATCTAGTGCAATCTATGATCACTTAATGTGTCTTTTCATTCCTATGCCAATTACAGAACAGGAAAGTAACAAATGATAAAGCAATGCATGGAGAAGGTTTACACAGTAAATATAAAACACTGCACAATTTTAGGATTGTCTTGTAGTACAACCTCAGTGCAATGAATTTTTGACACAAAACAGGATAAATTCCAGAGTTTCGACAGTCATTATGGCCAAATTGCTTCCTCCTGATTTCCCAGCTGCCCTGAAACCCACACTGCAAAGGTAACTGGCTAGAGCATGTTGCTGTCCCTCCCTCTTTTTCTTCTTTCATCCCACCCCCTTCTGGGCAAAGAATGACAAAATGCAAATCACCAGTCAGAATTATTCAAATGCCACATTTAGGAAACATAGCTAAATTATTCAGAGCAGGAGCTAGGGACTCTGAGAGATGACAGGGTTATGTGAATAAATTTCAGTAGGGGCCTTACTTCTTGGTGATATAATCTCAGTCTCAATTTCCAATGAAGCTGTCGAAATGCATTAGAGCTCTGGCTTCATTAAAGCAACTTTGGGGTTTGAAAGTTTGCTGGCTGAGTATTTAGATGTTTCATTTATTAAACCTATTTGTAAAGATTTGTAAAGGCAACTGGTTTAAAGGATTAACTGTCTTTTAACTGTTTTCCTTTCGATGAAAATCAAGATCATTTCTTCACATCACCAGGGCTAATTGTTGAACACATACCATTTCATCCTGTTTGGATTATGTGACCTTTCCCTGTCAACTTTTACAGTCTTCTTCCTTGTGAACATTTTCTTCACAGTAAGCAATCTTGGTGTATAGTAAATGCTAATTGGACCTTTAAAAGGTTCCCATGATAAATACCTTTATGCCTCAATTTAAATTTTCTGGGCAGAGAGCAGAAATGGGGGAAGTCACTTTGCCCTGTCCTTCATCTGTATTCATGGTCCTTTTACATCTTCCTTAGTATCAGCAATATTTGATTATTCCTGTCTCTTACATGTGTCCCCAGTACCTCATTTCACCTTCTTTTTCTGCTAAGAACAGGAAGGCTCTGAGTTAACAAGACAGTCTCTGGCATTGTCTGTGGATTCTCTGAAGAATGGTCCTTTCCTCTATTTTTATCATCTTGTTAACCCAGGTAAGGAATAGAGTTAGGAGGGTGTCCTGGTTCGATTTCTGTTGCTGTGACAAGACACCTTGACAAAGCAAAGATTAGTGGACAAAAGATTTCTTATAGTTCATAATTCCCAGCTACAATCCATCACTGCAGGGAAGGCACCAGGAACCTGGACCGTCTAGTCCCATCTCGTGTCCAGTTAAAAGCATAGAGAATGAACACAGGCATGCCTACTTGCTTGTTGAGCTCATCTTGAGTTTTATCCACTTTTATGCAGCTCAAGATACTCTTTCTAGAGAATGGCATTGCTACAATGAGCTAGATCTTCCCATATAAATTATTTGATTTAACACAATCCCCACAGACCTACAGAGGGCAATCCATTAGCTGATCCCTTACAGAGACTCTGCTTAGGTGAGTGTAGTGTTTGTCACTTTGACAAAGATAATTATCACAGAGTGTAGCTGACTGAACCTACTCCAGTGACTTTATCCTTTCCATATATGATCAGATTGTATCTTCTTTCCATTTCTTGATTTATGTCTTTTTCATTTGAATCAAGCATATCTGAATAAGTTAGTATCTTGCTATCTATCCTATCTAAATTATTTGGCTTTTTGAAAAGTTTTGGTATCTTTTATGCAGAAGCTTATTTTTCTGTTATACTTGAGATACCTTTACAAATATGTAGAGCTGCAATTTCAGTATGATAGAAATTAATTTCTAAAATTCAAAATTTCTACTGATGTTTACAAAATTTTGTTAGAACCATGTACTCCAAACTGATATCTACTAATAGAAATGCATTAATAACCTTTTCAGACATATCGTAATGGAGCTATTCTATTTCATTCTTCTGATTTTGTGGATGGTTTTGCCTTTCCTAGTTTTCTGCAAGAAAATATTGCTGGACCTCATTTTGTGCTTTTATATCATGTCATTTATGTATCTCATAAAACAAACTACTAAAACATTAATCATTCTGGCACTAAAAGGGCTAGGCAAATATTTTCTTTTTGTGGTTAACCATACAAAAAATCATTAACTTATTACAAAGTTGAACATGTATTTCTGCTGATACTGTTGAGTATTATAGCATTGCATCTTACCAGTCTTCCTCAGTTACTAGGAGAAATGAGATTTCCCATATATCTTATTCTTCTCTAGTAAGGGACTCACAGCATATTCTGCTGTTGCATACTGCAAAATTCTCTTTTTACAACTTCTTTTAATGTGGCTAGAGCTAGCAGGTCATAGGCCAGTGATGTGAACAAGAACTGATAGGCTACTGTGCTGTTGTTTTCATACACAATTCTGTGGTGGATGGTTATTCTCCCCCCTTTTGAGAATGCTTGTAATCCCACAAGGAGAGTTAGCTGTATTACTGGAATTGTTAAAGTCATCTGCTTGCCTTCAATAGACCAGGAAAGACACAAGTTAATAGTGAAAAGTAGAAAAATGAGATTTATTCACTTGGCCACATTGGGAAAAGGAACAGGTGACTGCTCCACCCTCACATCTCTCTACTGCATCCTGATGTACTCAAGTCTGAATAGAGAGCAAGAGATGTGCACAGCTAAGCAGGCCCCATCAAGGTGTGATCTTGCTCATCATTACCTTATCACTGTCTGGGGTAGAACAATAGGTTATCATAAGTGTGTGAAATCTATTTTTCAGAAGACAAATCTCCTCTGACTGGCACCAGATTTCAGCCTTTTCTTTCACCTAAGCTAGAAACTCTTAGGAAAGTTGAATTTTTTAAAGTTTACAGTTTCAAGAATCTGATGGGAATAGAGAGGCAAAAATGTCTATTTATTATATCTTCATTCCTTTCAGGATATTTACATCCACTCATCACAGTGAGCTCCAAGCTGTTGAGTGCAGAGAGGAGATGGTAGAAGTCATTGAAAGAATGCAGGAAAACCACAATCTCCAGACGCAAGTAGAAAGCAGATGTGGACTTTGCATGGCAAAATACCTCAACAAAAAGAGAATTCATGAAGAATATGTTTATTTTAGCTGGGGAACTCAAGTCAGTAGAAGGACTTGGCACCAGAAGGATTCAGTAGGCTCCCTTTGGGTCATGCTTTGGGGACACAGCTTTCGAGTTACAAGGGACTGTAGGGTGACTTCCTCCTCTGGGAACAACCAAAATATTTTTGCTGTTGTTCCTGTTCACATTATTTGTTTGTTTGTTTTGGAAAGCACTGGTACGCAGGCTCCCCTTGTGGTTACTTACACCTGATGGCTTGTGAAAGGCAAGGATACTTTGTGTCATGTCTCAAAGCAACAGAGCCAGAATCACCATTATGAGTAATTAATTCACTTGCTAACGGTATGTGCCTACCTTTCTTTGAACAAACACTATGCTGGACCTACTTTGAAAAGCATAGAATTAAAATAAAGTTTTGTAATGGAAGCTAGTCCTTATGAATGAGATAATATTTAGCCGTAATGAAGACTTTGGGTCAGGAGTCAAATGAGTTAAAAAACTAAAGAAGTGACATGTTCCTAAGTACTGGACATCAGAAACCTGAGAGGAATCTGGAGGGGGGAGGGTGGAGAATTATATTTCATCCCCAGCTCACAGTCTCCTCTTCCATGAGGAAGTAAAGGGGGTTTTGTTGTTGCTTAAGTGAGACATTTCATTCAAGTTTACAATTCCTTGTTCATGTTTTTTATCTGGACATAAATATCACAGAATAGAAAATACTGTTTTCCAGATGCAGAGACCCACAGCCAAGCACCAGGATGAGTTCTTGGAGTCTAGTTGAAGAGAAGGAAGAGGGATTATGTGAGCAAGGTGAGTCAAAACCATGAGTGGAAAATCTGCAGAAACAGCTGCACCAAGCTGGTGGAAGCTTTAGAACAACAGGACCGACACCTGAAGAGCCTGCATAGAACTGCACTAGGCCCTCCATATGCAGGGAACAATGGTGTAGTTTGGTCTGTTTAAGGCGCATGGGATCAGGGGCCCCTTAAACAGTGCATGAGATGGTATTTTGGAGTCCTTTATGTATGATGGGAAGCCTTGCACAGCCTAGATGCAGGAGGGAGGGGCCTGGACCTGCCTCAATTGAATGTACTAGATTTTGCTGATTCCCAATAGGAGGCCTTACCTTTTTGGAGGAGATGGTGGGGCTGGGAATGGGGGGAGAAGGTTGGGGAGGGGAGAGGATGAATAAGAGGAAGATGTGTGGTTGGTATGTAAAATAACTAAAAAATGTTCTTAGACAAAAAATTAAAAATAATAAAAAAGAAAAAGTAGATTTCTCTGTTAGTTAGTTTTGTTTTTACTGACTCTGTGTCTTTTACTGTACTCCTTTGTAGGATATGGCTGTCATGAAAAGAGATTCTGGTAAACAATCTATACAAGGGAGTACATGGGACTCCTGTGCCTAGTAGTATTGCAGTCATGAAAAGGGGCTACTTTGGAACAGCGAGAGCTTGAGCCTTACCTGAGCCTGCGGATCTTTGTATCCTGGGATAAAGGTAAAGGCATAAGAAATGTGCTCTGAGTTTACAGGCTGAAGTCAAGCTGGGGCAGATGGGTATCAAGTCCTCATAGGTGAAAGAAAAGACTGCTGAACATTTTTAGCAAGCCTATAATCCTGCACCTGACTTGGAACACCTTCCCAGTGAATGAATGGTTCTTAAAATTCTACACTGTATTTAATTATAGAAAGATTACAATCTAGCTGATATCCCTGGTAGATTGGTCCCTGAGGTCAGCTGGTGAAGTACCTGGTCAGCTGGCCCCTAGAGTAAGCTGGTGAAATCCCTGTCTAGCATGTACAAAGCCCTGAGTTCAGTCTTTTATACCACATAAACCAGATAACCAGGTGTGGTGTTGTATGCCTGTAATCCCAGCACTTAAGAGTTGGAATGAGGAGGACCAGCAGTTTAAGGCTATTCTCAGATACAACATGAGTTTTAAAGCAGTGTGAGCTATATGAGACATTGCCTAATAAAAAGGGGAGAGAGACGGATGAGAGATACATCTCTGATATACTACTAGGAAGTTCAGCAGTTTCTCACAGTCTCTCTGAATCTTTGGAGGAGAGATAGCAAGTTTAACAACACACTGTTTTGTCTTCTGGTTTTCATTCGCAGCCTTCCTTTCCATGATTGCTGTCCTTCCAGAAGCATGTACTGAAGATTCCACTTAGAGTATGGTCTGGCTAAAGGTCTGATGATGGTGTACGAAGTGAAGACTGGATGACAGGGCAAAATTCCACACATTAAAAATGTTTTATTGCAAATTATGAATTCTATTAAAATTACTGGAAGCTCATAGAGGACAGAGCTGCCTATCTGTAGCCTCACTGTCTCCTACTCTTCAGAGTAGGCTCTGTGATCATTCTTCTGAAGATCCACTAGAATGGGAGCTTGGGAATAAAAGGTTTTAGGCTTAGAATCACTCTCCATGACCAAAGATAGAACAACACTTTACACCTTTATCAACTAGTTGCCATGGCTGCAAAGTTAAGGTAATTTCTACTCCAAGAAGACAATCATGTTATTACCTCAGAGGAATAGAAAACATGGATCTAAATCCTTGTGGAAGTCATGAGGTGAAAGTGAAAGGTTCCCTGTTTTTTTCCTTAAGATAACTGTGGAACCCTGAGCATAAGGCCCTTACTGCTTAGTAGAACCCTGCTTTCCCTTCCACTTTCTGCCATAAGTTAAAAAAGTATGAATGTCTGATCTTGAACTTCCCAGCCTATAAGAATGTGGGTCAAAACATACCTCTCCTCTAATGAATTGACTTGGCCTCAAGTATTCTGTTATTGCCACAACAATTGTATTACGGTAAGCACTAACCCAATAATGATAACTGAATTATGGCCTAGAGGTCTCCAAATTCCATCATATCAGGATGGCAGTTTTGACATCGACTTTGTAGAGCACACAAACATGTGGTCTACAATGAAAAATGGTATTTTTTTTTTTAGAAGAATGTTTGGAGAACTAGACCAGAAGAGGGTATTATACTAAGATGCCATTTGCAGTAAGATTGAGATAACACCACAAAGTGTAGGAAAACTTCAGATACTGCTAGTGTTTGTATTAACAAGGCCTGCTCATGGGCTAAAAACTTGGTCCTTGGTCTGAAACTATTGAAGGTGGTAGAAGATATAAGACAGAGTATAAAAGAAGGACTCTTAACCACTGGAATGTGCCCACAAAGGGGATATTAAATCTCCAAACTCCTTCTGTCTCTCTTTTGCTTTATCTGTTTCTGGCATACATGCTACCTTCTCATTATCGTGAAGGGGTGGGACCAACAAGCCACAGACAGTAAACATCTCAAAAGTTAGTCAAAATAAATTCACTGTTATTATGTTGCTTATGTTAGGTTTATTTTTTATAGTAATGAAAATTTATTTACAAAGGTACTGCTGAATAAAGATTTGATTCATTTTTATAAGTGGAAAGCACAAAAGTAGAACAGATTGCATAAATCTGTAAGAAAGATTCAGCTTAAAATCATGAAAGCATGTGTTTTGGGGAAAGGCTGCTTAACAACAGAAGAGATTAGATGCCGCAGCAACGCGTTACCGTGCCAACATTTTTACACCTTTGTAGGATTGTCACAGAAGGGGATTTCTGTGGAGGATAAGAACTAGATTGGATGATTGCCAAGGTTACAGAAGTTCAGTTTGGATTTTCAATCAAAGTTTGTGCTTCATTTAGAGAAAAAAAACTGTGTTGTGGATCTCTAGAGGACACAGACCTCCTCTGTTTCCTGGACAAGGTCTTAACACACTGAAGAAGAAATTTAAGAAGTGGCATTAAACAGCCCTAGGAAATTTAAGCAGATGCCACAGAAATACTGGGTTTTGTTGCAGAGAGCATTCGAGAAAGAAGGATGGTACCATCCATCACTCTACAAGAAATACGATTCAGTGTTCAAGGTCAACTGAGCACATATCCCCTGGTACACTTACCCCAGGCAGTTCACTTACTCATCAAGTCACTTATTCATCCAATAAATATCAGTGCAGTCTAGGTAAGGGATACTGCCAGGATGCATGATAAATAATGGCCTCTGCAGGACTCCATAGCCAAAGGCAAGCAACAGGAAAGGAAGGATACAGCATGACATGACAAATAAAGCATTGAGAACTTCAGGCTGGCCCAGAATTGCTCAGCTTCTGCCATTTTCTTGCTACTTAAATCCACATAAACACAGCTCCACACAACCAGAAGTGGCTGTTGAGGTTTTTAATTTAGTGGGAAGTGTCATTTAAGACACTGAAGATGAGGTTTGAGGATGAAAGTATATATCCTGATCTAAAGGAAGTACTTGTGTGACATAAAAACAAAATCATCATTTGCAGAGTAATTTCCTTATATTATGTATTAGTGTTTTGTGGCTGTTAGAAAACACCCTAAAAAATGCATTTTATGGGAGAAATGGTTTATTTTAGCTCACAATTCCATATTATAATCCATCATTGTGTGGAAGTCATCACACATCACAACAAGACACATCACATCCACTGAACAGAAAGAAATGAATGCATGTGTGCCTATGTATTTTCAGCCCCTTCTACACTTTACAGTTTGAGATCCCCTGCAACTCACAGTGGGTGTGTCTACCTACCTTAATTACAAAACCAAGACAATTACCACAGACATGCTGACAGTCCAGCTTACTCTAAAAGATCTTTTGCTGAGACTCACTTCTCAGATAATTCTAGATCTAGATCATGGCAAACTGAAAATTAAAATTAACCTGTACATATGGCTACGTTGCACTAGTGCAGTAAATAAGTGAGTTGAATGGGAAACCTAGATTTTTCCTTCAGTACCACTAATGAGAAATATGTCATGCTCATAGTACTGAAGTGAATTGTAAAAAGTTCCATGTATAAAGTGCTGATTGGCATGTTTACCACAGCAATTTTCACCTAGTGTTCACTGCAATGGCATCCACTGTTCTCCCATAGGTCACCCTGTTGTTTGACTAAGCATAAACACTGTCTTTATCCATCTGGAGGTCTTGCTTTTCTGAATTTCTGGTTATGATTCCCTTGTGTACTAGGTTTGTAATTAAGTTTACTGAATGAGTCAATGAATAAGTGAAGTGTCTTAGGTATGTAAACCAGTGGAAAGTGCTCAGTTGACTTTAAATATTGGGATTGTATTTCCCATAGAGTAGTAGATGGTACTATTCTTCTCTCTCACATGCTCTACTGCAGACAATCCCTATGTTTCTGTGACATCTTCCTGAGTTACCAAGATCTATTGGGTAAGTACTGCTTAAATTTCTTGTCCATGTGAAGTCTTTTGTACATAGCAGAGATCTGGACCATTTACAGACTTGTAGGATCAGGTATCTCTCAGGGACACACCAACTTCCTTTCAAACTCAGAATCAGAGAGTAATGTATGTGTTTAATTAAAGTTGAAATGATAAAACTCAGTTTCATCTGATGACAAAACTCAAGACACGGTGCCTGGGCACCTGCCATTTGCAAAATGACCTCTAATCATTTACCAAGTGCCAGCTGCTTGTTGGAAAAACTTTAGTTAAACATTTATCTCATCCTTGAATCCATATGGCATCCCTGTCTTCTTCTGGGTCTCTTGGCCTGTCTGCTGCTCACCTGTCAGAAGTTGAGCTGCAGATGGTTAAGGCAGGTGAGCAGCAGATACAGAAGGCCTGGTGAGGCACCTGACACTGTGATTATCTCTTCCCAAGACTAAGTAAGTTAAATAGCAGAGAAAGAATATAACTGAAGAGCAAGAAACACAGTTTATTCTGCATGAACCTACTTTTTTTTTTTTTTTTGCATGAGCAAAAGCTGTTATAAAGGACATATGGGTTAGACTTCTAAGTATTTGAATTAAAATCCCAGCCCTACAATCGAATAGATTTTGCGTTCAGAAAATATGTTTATCTTTTGAAGATCTCAGTTTCTTTGTGTTTAAAACTCCTGTGTGTAATGATTAGTCTTAATTGTTGATGTAATTGGATTTAAAATCACCATAGGGAAAAAAAAAAACAAAAAAAAAAACAACAACAAAAAAAAACCTCTGAATTTGTCCATGACAGGTTTCAGAAAGGTTTTAGTGAGGAAGGAAAATTCACCTAACTGTGGGCAGCTCCATTCCATGGGCTGAGGTCAATGGTTTAATAAGAAGGAGAGAGGCTAAGCTCAATATGCACATCTTTCTGCCTCCTGGCTGCTCCAGCGCCTTCTGCCATGCCTTCCCCACCACAGTGGACTGTGTCATCAAACTATGAGCCAAAGTAAAATCAAGCCTTCTTTACTTAAGGTGGTTTTTGTTGCTTGTTTTGAGTCAGATTTTTAATAACAGAAAAAAAATAACTAATGCTATGTCTCTTTTAAATGGACACTAAAATACCATAGTGGAAGAAACACACACACACACACACACACACACACACACACACACACACACCACAGAGAGAAAGAGAGACAGAGAGAGAGAGAACTATTTATCAATGACTGTTCTTTCACTTATCAAAATTTAGCTAATTTCTCTTTATCTATTCTCCGTGGACCATGAAAATATATCTTGCCAAAACAATACATATCAGCTTGCTGATGATTTATTTAGCATTAACACATTAACTTGAGAACACAGAGTGCTCTTACATGAGACTGAAGTTCACTTTTCAGCATTCATATCAGGGAAACTTCTAGCTGTTTGTACCTATAGCTACAGGGAACCCAATGACATTTCCTGGGTCCTCCAGACACTGTACTTATTTGTGCATATGAATCCAAATTCAGGCACATACATATAATAATAATAATAATAATAATAATAATAATAATAATAATAATAATAACTTAAACAATTGTAGTGACTTGCCTTGAACTCAGAATTGTGGAGACAGAGGCAGGTAGATCTCTATAAATTTGAGCCCAGCTTAGTCTACACAGTGAGTTCTAGGTCCAACTGAGCTAAAATTTATTTCATTATAACCTGTAAGTTATAATCCATTGAGAGTAAATGAGGGTGGAAACTATGATGAGATATTTTGAATTAAACAACCTTAGCACTCAAATGAGCTTGCAATTCATTCGAACAATTGCACACACACACACACCACAGAGAGAGAGACAGAGAGAGAGAGAACTATTTATCAATGACTGTTCTTTTACTTATCAAAATTTAGCTAATTTCTCTTTATCCATTCATTCAAATAAGCAAACCAAGGTACTGGGATTTGGATATTTTCTAATAAATGCCATGGTCTACTTGTAATTCATTTGTATTCTCATGTTTCTTTAATTATTATTTTATTTTATTTGTTTATGTACAAGTGTGTGTGCAGATACATGTGAGCATGTGCATGCATATGGACTCCCTATCACTCACCTGGTTCATTGAGTAGGCTAGGCTAGATTGACTTACCATTCCCAGACCTAACTGGTTCTGTCTGCCTACAATCAAATTGACAAGTGCATGTCATTACCCAAGGCATTTTGAATTTTTCGGATTTACTTTCTTGTTAATTACTTATATGTACATGCATTTTAATGTGAGGAAATTGTTGCTGGTAGTAAGCTGCCAAATCTGGGTGTTGGGAACCAAACTGCAAGAGCAGAACCATTTTTCTAGCCTGCATCTAACCATAGCCAACATTTTGACCAGGATGTATTTTACAGGGATGTTCAGAACAAACTCAGGTCTTTGTCCTTATAAAGCAGGTACTTGCCAAGCAGAACCATCTCCATATTGCCAATACTCATTCGTTTGTGTTTATCGTATCATATTGTACTCTCTGGACTGTAGCACCCAGGTCTGTGGGGCTGTCCCTGTGCCTATGTATGCAGTGAGGAAGAAAATAAATCAGGACTATGGGTGTCAGTGAAGCCTCCCCAGTGCAGATGGCTACAGTGGATCTCTACAGCTGCCCTTCGCTCAGCATTAGGAAGGACATTAAACCAAATGAACTAGATAGGCCTACAGACATTCAAGACAAGATTTTTCTGTCTCTAAATCTAATCTTAATGTTAACTTCAGAGATGAGATAGGTGAGGAAGTCAGGCCATAGGAAATCTCACTATATGTTTCACAAAAAAAACTTCTATCATTGCTCAGGTGATAATGTTTTCCAAGTGGTTACCACTGCTCTGGGGAATGGTGGCCTAAGAACACAGAGGGATGGTGTGATCCTAAGCAGAAATGTGTGGGGCTGGAGATAAGAAGTAAGGTGCACGTGCAGAAGACATCAAAGCCATGAGAGCAACTTGGCTGTAGCATATTGGGAAACTTGACATTTCCAAAATATATACTAATATTACTTCAAGAAAATGCCAGAATCTGAGAAATGTTAAGAATTCTTGTGGGTGATCATGGCAGTTTTTCTCCAGTTAAATATTCTGTTTTGCTTTAAAGGAAATACAGATTCAATCTTTACACTTCAGATACAGAATCAGTTTAGCAATAAATAAAGTCACAGGTATTTGTGGGCAAGAATAAGGGCAATGGAATTCACTGAGGGTGCATTTTCCAGAGCTTGTTCTACCACTCTTCTTCCTTTGCTACCCCTCTTCCTCCCCCCGTCTCTCTGTCCCTCTGCTTCTCTCACATCTCTTGAAAACGTCTTCTCCAATACATGTCTAATACATGTCATAATACTTTACAAATTAGATTGAGCCACACCATGCTCAGAATTGTATTTTTCATGGAAGGGTTATACAAAGACCTCAGTGTGATTTGAACATGCATATATGTTGAAAGAGATGTAAGTGTATGCATGGCTGGATGGGCACTTGCTTGCATGTGTGTGTGAAGGCCAGAGGTCAACCCTAACTGCTTCCTAGGAGATAGCCATCCTGGTTTTTGTTTTTTTTTTTTTTTGTTGTTTGTTTGTTTGTTTTGGATTGGGTTGTTTCGTCTTGAGACAAGTTTTTTCCTTGACCTGAAGCTTTCCATGTAGAAGGCAAGGCTAACAAACCAGTGAAATCTAGGGATTCTCCTGACCCCACTTACCAAACACTAAGATTAGAAGTACACTTCATCATGCCTGGCTTTTATGTAGATTCTGTAGATTTAATTTAGATCATCAGACTTGTAAGGCAAATATGTTATCCTCTGAGTTATCGCCCCACTCCCAAATATTGTGATATTTTAAAATTTGTACTAGTAGAAAAACTAGATTAAATTATTCAATATGTACATATATATGATTAGGTAATATTGATACATACATCTATGCATATGTATGTACACATGCATATATACATCTCTGTATTCACACACATACATCTATATGAAACTAGGAAGAATGAACTAAAATGTAAATCTTTTGAAGTTTAAATTTTGAGATTTTGTGATTTTTCCCAGGTAAAAATCTTCTCCCACCTGAATATGAACTCTTATGTTCATGTCTGCTTCCTATTCCAACAGATATGCTTTCCTAGCTGTCACTAAGCTCCATGCTGAAAAGGTGGCTCCTTCAAATCTGCAGTAGTCCCCTTAGCTCCATCTCAATATTATGGCTTTATCCTTTGTCTATGTACTCTCTCTATTCCCCTCTCTTTTTCATCTATCTATCTATGTATCTATCTATCCATCCATCCATCTACCTATCGATATAGATATCTATGTATGTAAGAGAGAGAAACAGAGAGGGAGAGAAGCAGGGAGGGGAAGAATGCTGTGGGCTCATACTTATCACATATACTATGTAGGCCAAGGGCCAATCTGCGATGTCAGTCCTGGCTTCCACTTTGTTTGTGAAAGTCACTTATTTCTACTGCACATGCAAGGTTAGCTGACCCATAGGCCTCTAGGTACTTCTGCCTTTGTGCTGTATTTCTCAGTAGAAAGAGTGTACTTCTACACTCAGTTTTTCATAATTGCTGGTGATTCAAACACGAGTGTGTGTACTTGAAGGGCATTGAGAAAGTTTCTCTTTTTGCAAAAGTCATACTTTTCACCATTCTGACCAGTAGTCATTGAATTTACTCTTAAGAACACTGTAAAATACCTCTATATTATGAGAGAGAGAGAGAGAGAGAGAGAGAGAGAGAGAGAGAGAGAGAGAGAGAGAGAATGGCTATAATTTCCTACTGATCAAAGGAACCCAGATTTAGTCCTTTGTTGCCTCCAACAAGCAAGCATATTCCTTACAACACTTATCATACATTTTGTGTTCCTCTGAACTAAATTACATACTCTGCACAGCTCATTGTTTCCTTCCCATGGGTTTATATTATCTCTTTCCAAACTTGCAATAAAGATTGAATTGGAAAAAAAAAAAAAGTAACTCCCCAAGATCCAGCTTTTGAAGCAAGAGTCAGGCAGTCAGTCAATATTCTCTTGGGATGTGCTGAGTGCAGAGCAATATTATAGCCTCTGGGGAGAATGCACACACCACAGCATCCTGTGTCTTCAGGATAGTTGTGCTCCATTAAGAAGAAATATAGACAACACATATCCTCTGGAACAAACAAACAAACAAACAATCTTAAATAATGATATGTGTTGTACACGAAAGTTCCCTACTGTTCTATGAAGTATAAAGGATGTGACATTTCCCTAAAGATCTTGAGAATGGAGGCCTAGAATCTCTAGAAAGTGACACTTGAGCTGAGCCTTGATGGATCAGAATAAATATCTTTGAGAAGTAATCTGGGGATGTGGGTTCTGTCCAAAATGAAATTGAACATAGCTATCTATGTTTAGGCACAAATAAAATGGTGGAGAGGTAGACAGACCTAAAATGGCTTTTAACTTCATGAAACTATGAAGAAATAATAAACACAACACTATGCATGCTGTACAGCTGTGATCCATTATTCCTGTTAATATAAACAGAAAATTCATCTCTCCTACTGCAGAGATATTCCTTTGCTGGTGTAAGTGTAGTAAGAAGTTTCTATCATGACCTAGCCCTGAAATCCTTAACAGCAGTCCCAAATAATCACACAAAGTCTTATATTAATTACATGCTATTCAGCCTTTAGCTGTTAACTCTTACCTTTAAACCATCCCATGATTAGCCAATTGGCTTAGCACCTTTTCTCAGAACAGCAATCTTCTTTCCCCTGTGTCTCCCTGGCATCTCTGCTCTGCTCTTCCTCTTCCCAGAGTTTTCTTAATTAGGTAGCCCCACCCATACTTCCTGTCTGTCTTCTGGACAATCAGCATCTTACTAAACAAACAGGAGGAACAAATATTTATAATATACAAGAACAAAATCCCACAGCATATAAGAACTATGAGATTCTTGACCTTTTGGTGCTGAGACAGTCATTGTGCTATTGAGCTATAGCTTTTAAATCACTGTAATCAATCATGTGTCATGTGTGCTTGTGTGTGTGTGTGTGTGTGTGTGTGTGTGTGTGTGTGTGTGTGTGTATGTGCTAAATTTTTGAGGCAAAATTTTATTTCTGGGTGTTTTCCTTCGTTGCTTTCCACATTAATTTTTGAGAAAGAATACCTCACTGATCCAGTGGCTTACAGATTGTCAAGACAGGCTGACCAACAGCCCCCAGGACTTTTTCATGTCTTCCACTCATGCTGAGACTAGAGGCACACATCAGGATATTCAGATTTTTATGTGGATACTAACGATTCTAACTCAAGTCCTCATGTCTATGATGTAAACCCTTCTCTGACCTCACCATCTCACAAAGTCCAAAATTTGCTTTCTTTTCTAAATTTGTAAACAGACTATAAGGAATGTCCATGTATGCCAACAGTCCTTAAGTTTATATCACTACCTTCCCACAAAGTAATATCCCAAGAAACAGGCAAGCTCATGTTTATATTCTAAACCACAACATCTCTGTCATTAGTATCAGAGAACACATAAATCTCCATTCATTATGATCAGGTCCACACGGTGTTTCAAAGCCAAATACCTAATTGCATGAACAATACTTTTCACAAATTAAGGACTTTTATTAAAAAAAAAAAAAAAGAAGGCTAAAGATAAGCAAGAAAAAAGGAGAGAGAAGAAGGAGGTGGAAGAGGAGAAGAAGATGATGATGATGAAATTGTCATAGTATTTCAGCTGCTATGATAAAACATGCCAGTCAGAGAAAATATGGAGAAAAAAGTTTTCATTAATCTTACAATTCCAAGTTATCAAATGAGTCTATATTGTTGGCTTGCTTGGTCTCATATTGTTTTCATTATTCCTATATAGATATGGCCCAGCCTTGGGAATCATGCACCTACAGTGGGCTGGGTCAAACAAAACAGATCCCTAGAGATCCCCACAGGCCAACCTGATATAAATAATTTCTTACTGCGATGTTCTTCTGAGCAACCATCATAACATATAATATTATTTTAAGTATCTATTTTAGAAATCAGAAACATATACATACAGTGAAAGAAAAAATATATATATTCCTTTAACTTATAGGTATATGTCACTTAACAATAGGGTCATGTCCTAAGAAACTGTTGTTAGTAATTTCATGATTGTATATGCAGAAAAGCCTTTAAAACCTTAAAAATATACAGAAAGTATTAAAAACTAGTTATCTCCAACATCTTATTATTAGGAAAGGGTAGGGCCGGCGGATGGACAATCAAATAATTCTGCTTTTACTCTTTTACACCTTTTTAATATCTACTTAATAAATAATTGGCTGCTTTCAATACATTTAATCTTTGACATAAGTTATTTATTTGCTTTTTTTTGTGGGGATGTACATGAATACCATGACCCATGAGTGAAATTCAGAGGGCAATAGTTGGCTCCTTGCTTCTAGTATGTCAGGACCTGGAACCAAACTCAGGTTCTTGTGCTTGGTTCAAAGTGTCTTTACCCACTGGGCCACTTTCTTGGCTTTCTTGTGCCACTTTTGAAAATTGAAAAATTTTATAAACTTTATTCCAAGGGATGAATCCAGCCATTCTCAGTCTTTTGTGATCTTTATAAAGTCTTTTTAAATTATTTTATTTATTTTATGCATATGAGTGCCTGTATGTCTGCACACCAGAAAAGAGCATCAGATCCCACTATTGATGGCTGTAAATCACCATGTGTTTGCTAGGAATTGAAAACAGAACCTATGGAAGAGTAGCCCATGTTCTTAACAGCTGAGCCATCTCTCCAGCCCAATAAAGTCTTAACAGTAAGTATTTAAAAAGCCTTTAAAACTCATTATATATATTATACCCATTATATATATACATATACATACATTATGTTATATATAATGTGTATATATATAATAGATGTATAAATATACTCACATTTGTAAAAGGATAGACATATTAAATGCCATCAAATTGCATCATATGGTTCAATCTAAGCCTTTGCTTCCATAAAAGATAATCCCGAGACTGAGGTATATTAAAGGTTTTTTGTTCAGCCATAGGACCCTTAGTTCAGTTCCCATTACCCAGGTCAGGGTTCCAACACCAGGGATTCAAAGTTTTCTGTGTACAAGAATTTTGAAACATCATCCCAGGAATCCACAACTAGTTGACTTACAGGCTGCAATGACTATGTTCCAAAGACTCAGTTTTTATCTTTTCAGTTTAGAAGCTTACTTGAATCAAGTCAGAGTAGAGTATTTGTCTGTAAGAGATACATAAAAGATTCTTTTCATAATTTCTACATTTAGTTCATAACCTCCTACATTTCTTGGAATTCTAAAATGTTTAATTTGTTAACACTTTACTTTTTGATAACCATAAAATGTCATAAAACTTAATCCTTATTTTTTTTACTAGTGATTTGTGTTATTCTGAAAGACACATTATCTTAATTGAGTTGTAGGAATTATTGGTAGATTCAATTTGTCTTTGTAATTTTTCAGTGCCTATACCTATGGTATTTCCCATTTCTCCTTTCAGCAACTAATAAATCCCCCCTACCTCCTAAACTTTAAAGACACAGGAAAGGACTCTTTTAAAGACCAAGTCTTCTACTGAACCAAATCATTGGGAGAACATGTCCAGATACAAATAACAACTGTTTTAGGTATCTCTTTGGTGAGCACCACTGCCATCTAAAGCCTTTCTAGTTAGTGAGTGCTGTGAGCCAGCCATGAGACCTTTAGCAAACATTTCCCCACTTCTCTCTACTAGCAGATTTTTATTTTAATATTCATATTTCTTGTTTTAATATTTCAAAAATCTTAATCTGATTTTAATTCAGATACAAGACTCAGTTTCACGGACTTCTGCCTCTAAACCTCAGGAGAAAGCAGTCTACAGGAGTCAATATTCCATTTCAATACAGGAAATGAGTTGGCAGAGAATCAGTCAGAAGCTCCTCCCCCACCACTTCTCTGGAGATGGAAGCCTGACTAATAGAAGCATTCTAACTCATTCTTCATCACCTTTTTAAGCTTAAGGGAAAGTGACTGCCCATCTGGGGCCTGTGGATCCTAACACCAAAGAGAGGAGCATATAGAAATAGGAAAAATTGCATATTAACATGGAAAAGCATTTTTGTAAAGACAATTTATTCAGCCATGAACTGTTACCCCTTCAACACAATTTCACAACAATAATATTGCTAGTACATCATTGTATGATGTCCAAACACATGAATTCACATGAAGGGTATGAACTAAGATCAGCACATCCCCATGTTTTAGTTTCAGTGTAGCTGCAGAGATGCTGAAAGATTCTTACTGAAGCCTGGGAGATAGCTTAACCAGTAAACTGTCTGTCATGCAAGAGAAGACCTGAATTGAAATCCCCAAAACCCACATGAAAAGGAGGAACCAAGGAAGTAGAGGCAAATGAAGCCACTGTTTCAACTAGTGAGCTCCAGGTTTAGTAAAGGATGGAATATGAAATAAGATGAAGAGCCATTCAAGTAAATACCCAATGTCAACCTCTGGATTCCACACAATCACACATGTGAACATACACCTGCCAACACATAGGCTTACACATATGAATACACCATACCTATGTACATACTTATACCCCCCAAATACCACATCAGATACATGAACATAAATACCATAATCACCTTCTGACACAGCCCACATATAATACATGCCCTAAATTACCATACTCATACACATGCCATACATCACATACAACTATCACAAACACATATTGCCACCTCTCTCTTTCTCCCCCCCCCACACCCTACACCCACATAAATGCACTTCCTATGAAGCACTGTGATGTGGGAATGCCTTTCTGTATGCTGTGAATATCAATCTTTAAATAAAGGAGCTGCTTTGGCCCATGACAGGTACCATAGAAAAAGTAGGAAGCGAAATCACAGCATAGGTAGGAGAAACAGAGCGGAGTCATGCAGACTGAGCCAGAAGCCCAAAGGAGTAACATATAAGGAACACAGGTTATCCACGGGCCACGTGGCAGACAGATTAATAATAATGGGTTGAGTTAAGATGTAGAAGCTAGCTAGCAATGTGCCTGAGCCATAGACCAAACAGCATAAAGCTAATATAAGCATCTGAATCATTTCTGGGGACCTATACAGTGGCGGGCGGCTAGGGGTCTGGGGCTGCAGGTCTGTGGGTCAGGACCTCTGGCCACCCTAAACCGAGAAACCGAGAAACCTCACTGTAACAGATGAAGGCTACTGGGATCTTGGGAAGGCCCCTTCTTTCTCTCTCTTTTTATCTTTATTTTATTTATTTTTTGTTCCCTGACCGGGAATCAAACCTGGACTGCCATGGTGAGAACGCAGAACCTTAACGACTAGACCAAGCTTCTTGCCCCAGCATGACCGACCCAGTCCTATTGGTAAAGAAGATGTGAGAAACTCTGTCTTATATCAGAAAAGCCACCTTGTGTGGGACAGAAGACAGAATATTTAGGCACCAATATTATTGTGACTTCATCTTGAATCTTGTTTCTGTCTGTATCTGTACCTTCCAAACATCCTGTCTACATGCAATCTTCTGAAGTCATAAAGGATATAAATATCTTTTTTGAGTATGAACAATGCTTAAGTTTTGCATTGTAAATAACATTTCCTCATATCAGCTATCTACAAAGAATCTGGAACTGAGATGGGGCCCCCACTGCAACAACTCCTCCTAATGAAACAAGAATAAAAGGGAGAGTATGAGAGAGAGAGAAAGAAACAGGCAGACAGACAGACAGAGGTAGAAGAAGCCATAGCTTACACTGTTAGTCCCAGCACTTGGGAAACAAATGGCATCCTTGGGTGGGCCGAATATCCACTTAAGGCCTGAGAAAGTTTAGAAATGGATCTAGCTCACAGAAACTGAGCCAAAATAGCTTCCAAATTGTATATCTGAAGTGGGTCATTGTACAGAGAAAGCTCAGCATCTGGCCACATTCAAAATGGCCCCGGCAGACTGGCAGCAGGCAGTGTAAGTTGCAATCAGGCAAGTTCCTGAAGTCTCACAGAAGACTCGGTATATGTGATTGATTTAAGGTTTCTGTTTATTTTGAACAAAAAGGAAACAAAGATGGATACTTAGTAGCAGCATTTTCTTGGGTCTGCTCTGTTTGATGGCCACAAACAGATGCAGTCCCTTTAAGAGAACTTACTGATTCAGCTTTACCTGCAAAAACTATGTGGCTCTTTAAGAGAGAGCAAGTATTTTAAAAGCTCTTATGATTGGAAGATGATTAAAGATTCACAATAAAACAGATTCAGATAAAAAAAAAAAACCCTGTAAATGGGTTACAATGTGTGTAAAAGGTACATAGCCTTCAGAGGGAAGAGAAAGAAGGTAGAGAAAGTCCCTAAAAGAGAAATAGAGTAATATAAAATATAATAAGTCACGTAAAGATGGAAAATAGAAAATCTGCATTTTGTTTATTATTATGTTTTCTTTTAATTTTCTAACCGTTAATGAGATAACTGCAGAAAGACAATGGATTGCAAATGCAAAGGCTACTAAGTTAAACAAGAATATATATTTTAAAGATTTTTTGATTTTGAAATTTGTGTCTAAGGATGTATTGCTTTGGAAGAGTTCTGCTTTTGTTGCCACAGAAGATGAGAACCTGTGGATTGCTTCCAGACACGTATGGTTTCATCAACCAAGACCCCCTGAAAAAACCTCTGATGGGAAGAGATGGCTGTATCAGCTTCAGGGATACAGATTATGATCCAGTCTCAACAACCCATGAGATTTTCAATGTCCCTTAATCAGCAGGAAATAGTAATGGAAAACTGTGCCCAAATTCCCAAAATATTGTTTATAAATATTTGTTTTCATTATAAATGGTTAATGGTCATAGTTAATCTCTTTATAAGAAGGAAAAGGGGATATGGTATATGAATGATTTTTTTTAAAAAGTTAGATTATTGAATTTACTTAGATCAGGAAATCAGCTATTAATCTCAAAATGTTTTACATTGGTATGGATTTTGGTTTATTGATACAAATTTAAGGTCAATTCTCTTATGCTATATATATTTTTCTACTCTTGTTTAAGATATGATGTTTATGTAACTGATTTAAAATTGTAATGTATAATTAAGAGATACATGTTAGTTAGATTTTTAAGTATACAAAGATATAATTCAATTAGATAGGTAATCTTCAAACACTTCTAAGACCTACAGAGTATGGCATTTAAAATATTTTAAGAACTTAGACTTTTCTGGACAGTGAAACAGATCTGCTCCTGGCAGCACCAATCTACTTGAAGAGAAAAATGGGCATCGAAGAAACTCCATATGGAGATTAGTTTCTTTGTGGCATCAGTTAGCCACTGGACAAGAACCTGTTCTTGTATTGACTACTTGTCAGTATGCTGTTAAAACTGGACATGCAGTTTCCATAGGAAGGTGACCTCTGAACTTTGTCAGAACAAGCCAAGATGTTCATTCAGTTTCCTGTTTTACAGAGAAAACTGTCAGACATTATTCAGGACTCAAGGAGAAGTGACTGATGAATGGGCAGAGCAGATTTCCTGCTTCACTGAAATGAAAAGAGACTCTGGGCCTGTAGGCTGAAGATGGATGCCCCAACTTTATAAAGGAACTTTGGGTGACTGTTCAGGCAGATAGGTGTCATCTCTGTCATTTCTAGATTTTGGAAGTTGCTTGTACTTGGATAAATATGTTCTTCTGTGGTCTTTGATGTAGTTGAAGATTAGATAGTTATAGTTTCCTTAGTCATTGAAAGGTATATTGGCTATAAAACTTTAGATTCATAAAGATAAGGTAGATGATAGAATATTTTCTTTAATTTTGCTAAATACAATTAGACTAGGTATTGTAACTGTAATTCCTGCTTGATGACTATTTTGGTATATGTAAATTTGCTATGTTAAAATTGAAACCTTCCTTTTTGATTAGACAGCAAGGGGGAGGTGATGTGGGAATGCCTTTCTGTATGCTGTAAATATCAATCTTTAAATAAAGGAGCTGTTTTGGCCTATGACAGGTACCATAGAAAAAGTAGGAGGGGAAATGACAGCATAGGTAGGAGAAGCAGGGTGGAGTCAGGCAGACTGAGCCAGATGCCCAAAGGAGCTACATGTAAGGGGACACAGGTGAGCCATGGGCCACGTGGCAGACAGATTAGTAAGAATAGTTTGAGTTAAGATGTAAGAGCTAGATAGCAATATGACTGAGCCATAGGCCAAACAGCATGAAGCTAATATAAGCGTCTGAATCACGAGCAGCTAGGGGTCTGGGGCTGCAGGTCTCTGGGTCAGGACCTCTGCCGACCTAAACTGAGAACCCTCACTGTAACAGCACTGAAAGTATTTCCTTAACTCAAAAGATTTGCACATTACTTTGAGTATCTTTATTTAACTGAGAGCCAGTGCTTCAAAAATTACTCCTGGTAGCCAGAATTATGTTCTACTATTTTCTATTTCTGTTTCCATGTCTTTTTTAGGAAATGGCATAAAAAGCTACTTTTGTTTCATCAAGATTTCCAATAATTAGAGCTTAATTATATTAAATGAATGGCATATGTCAATCACATGATTTATTTACTCAGTTTCATGGTAGGCAATTTCTTTTCATTTCCATGTAGGTCTACATGGCCATTGTGATATTAAAAGGTCTATTACATATGACTTTTCATAACACAGTTTTTAAATTCAAATATGGAAGTGAATTTTGAGGATCAGATTTCTTTATTGTACTTCTGTATTCTTTTTTGTCAGTTTCATTTAATTTCTTATGAAAATCTGCAAGTCTGGAATCTATTATAAGCCAGTTCCAATATAAGCAGCAGGATGAAATCAGGATGACCTTGGGATTCTTTCTTGGCTTGGTTCAGGAAAAAGCATATATTAAAGCCTTAGGGGTGTTGTGTTGGTACATGCTCCAATTTCAACAGGGCTACTGCTACTGTCTCTTTACCTAAAGATCTTAGAACATAAACTCTAGAATCATATACACTTTTTAACATTTAAATATTACAATAATTTTGTACCTAATAGTTGGGGAGATAGCTCAGTGGATAAGGCACTTGTTACCACAACATGAGGGGCAGAGTTCTAATCTTTAAAACCTATGTGAGTAGGGGACTCTCATGTGATACTCGAACTCAGAGGCAGAGATGAGACCATAGAGTATAGATATTTCTAGACTAGTCAAAGCGTTGATGTCCAATTTCAGCCATGATCTGACTCAGCAAATGAAGAAGAAAAACTGATATAGGAAGACATCTGAAGTCATCCTCTGGCTGCTAGATAAATTTATACATTTGTGTGTGTATACCATCACACACATAAGCCAAAACATATGGAAAAATGCATGCACATGAAGAAAATAAAGAAAATAAATATTTTTTAAAGAAAAATAAAATTGTACAGGTAAAGTATATACAATACTCTAAAAGCATCTCTAGTAGCCACATTTTACCTAAGATATGTTGAAACCAATTGTCCCTGCTTCCACCCCATCATTTACATTCTACAGTTTCTTATTAGCAGCTCTTCTGTCTCCACAGTTCTAGAATTACTGTTTTCCCAATGAGAAATCACTCTACACACTTAAAAGTTAATAAAGGAAAAGCTCTTTAACATAGGACTTATCTTTTTCTGCTTGATGCCCCCCCCCAAAAAAAAACCCCACTGGGCTTTAGTAGAAGATTTTACACACACACACACACACACACACACACACACACGCACGCACGCACGCACGCACGCACACACACACACACATGCTTGCACAGTCTTCACAATCTTCCTTAACTGTCACTCAGGTACTTAGCCTGCAACAGACTCTGAACAATCTAAAGAGAGAGAGAGAGAGAAGACTGCATGTCTGGCCAGTTGAATAGTGGAAGATGTCAAAGTTATATAAGTTCATCAGCATTGTTCTTCTTCAATAGTCATTATCAAGGTTCATCTCGGCCACCAGGCAGAATTATGCTTTTCCTAATAAGGGCATGGGGGACTTAAAGGCAGATCAGGATTTAATGGTTGTTGCGACCCTGGACAACCCACTTGAGCTACCTGTTAAGATCATATTCCTCGATTTGAGGATGGGCCTAGTGAACATTTGTGAGGACTGTCTCGTTTTATTGTGAGGATGGAGCCTAATTGGAGATCAATCTTTATGAATGAACACTAGCACAAAAATTATCAGCAACTCTAGACTTCAATTATGATACAAAATTCTCTACATTGCAGTTTTCAACAAGACCAGTTAGTACATTGTGTATCTTTCATATTGGAAACAAAACCCCTTGAGCTAAATTCTGCTTTGTACAACTTTATTTCTAAAGCAAGTTAATAATTAAAGCCTTCATAGTATTCAAGTTTCTCATGCATTACTACTACCTTTTCAGCCAGGAATCTAGGTACCCTTTTGACCCCAGAGTCCATGATTTCTCTAGCCTGTGGCAGTCATTCAATTTCTTCTTGTCCCTTTTGACATTGTGGTTGAAAAAGCACCTGCTGATCAATGCATTGTTAATGTTACTGTACTTGGGTCTTACTTTTTCAAATTAATTAGATTAAATCATTGTTGATTTGTCAAGAATTCCAAAGAAATGGCACTGTGCTACAGGAATGCTTTGTATTTATCAGGATACTAGTAAACTTTATTATTAGGGAGTTAATTGATCTCTCTCTCTCTCCTTCCTTCTCTCTTTCCCTTTAGTACATATAGATGCTATAGGTTAATATAAGGAGACATTTATGAGGTTATATCTGCCTTGGTTTTTTTTAAATAGTACGTTATCTTAATAACCGATGTAGGGGATACAAAAGAGCCATAGACTGTTCTCTAGTGCATAGGACCTTTTTTAGTTTTTTAACTTGCATTTGTTCTTTGTGAATTTTACATCAAGACCCCAATCTCATTTATCTCCATGTCTGTTTGTATCTACCCTCTTCTTGACACTCACCCCTGTACACACACACACACACACACACACACACACACACACACACACACAAACACACTAAAATTTAAAAAAATTACAACCACAAAATTTTCTTATGGAAGCTGCAGTGTGGCAGTGAGTCATACAGTATACTCTTTAGTCCATATATCTTTACTTGCAAATGTGCATTACAATGAATCATTGGTGAGGTTGGAGGCCTCTGGCTTCTGTTTCACTATCAATACTGGTTTCTCACTGGGAATCAATCCCCTTGGATATTCTGTTTTCTTGTATTATGGAGATCTTGCAGCTTTGGATCTGCAGGACTTGTCCCTTCATGTGCTCCAGTAGTTCAAAGAAGGGATAGATGTTGGTGTGGGATAACTAACCTCTGGATCCAGGCATAGGTGCTAGCTATGTTGGTCCTTACCATGAGGATGAGTTCTCCAGCACTGTCCTTCTGGCTCATCCAATACTGTAGGCAGCAAGGAGCAGGGCAATTTCTTCTGGCTCAACCACACCCACACCACCATGGCTAGTTCTACTGCGCTGTCCAGGTAAGGTGAAAGGCCCTCTCTCCTATCTTCCTTCTGCCACTAGTGAAAGGCAGATCAGTACTCATGCTCTCTTGCACATGAGGCCAACTTCCTGCTGCAAGTGGTTAGGGCCAAGGGGGAGGAACATCTCTTCCTTGCTCATGAGGCCAGCTTTCCCTTGCTCACATCCTTGAGCCAGCTCAATTATACCTCCACCAAAAGAGCCTGCTATACTGTGCTGCCTAGGCAAGGTGTAAGGACGTTTCTCCCAAGTGCTGAATCCAATGAAAGGCAAAGCCAACTCTGTGAAGCCCTTGGATATCAACATAATTTTGAGTATCAGTCCAGACCAGGGATATCAACAGGGCCTTTGGTGTTAACATGGATCATGAACATCAACACAGACCCTTGCTGCTGAATGGCAACTGAACTGACCCAGGTCCAGACCTTAGTGGCAGCACAGGCTGGGACTTCACCATAGCCTTTGATGGCTTTGCAGGTTACTAATATCAAGCTGTTCCTCTCTACTCTGAGTGTCTAGATTCATGTCTTTTCACAGAACTCAATCTTTCCACTTCTCTTTTTTCCATCCCTCCACCCTATACCTGCACATCATGGTGGCTTATGCTACAGGTAGGCCAAGGACTGGGTGTGGTCTCTAGGTGGCTTCTTCTTGCCCCTCTGTGGAGGTAGAGCCTCTGGGAGTCAAGTGTTTGACTAACCCAAAGTTTCCAAAGGAAATAAATCTCTGGCCAAAGATAGATACAGCATGTTTAAACTGAAACTCAACACAGAATCAACCATTCTCTTGGTTTAACCACCATCACTACCAGCTAGAGAGATAGGCCGATGATGAAAAGTAAGCACAGCAGGACACGTGATCTCCATTCTGCAGGTGCTGCTCTTCCTCCTTAGGGTGCAGCTCTGAGAGTCACAGTGACCCATATAGTGGTCAATTTTCTCAAAGGAAGTGGGCATAGGCCCACTAGCACTTGTGTTTGTTAATTGCTCTACTCATAGGCCATATAATTCACTTTTTCCCAAAAGGTCAGAATGGCACCTGCCTTCACATTTTGGGTTCTGCCTCACTGTAGCGCACAAACTGCTCGCTTCTGCATCTCCTATCAGTTTGAATTTTTTGCTCTCATCACCTTACCATCTAGTTACTCACTTCCCATGGGCCTGGGCTGGGGTGGCGGCAGTGTTATCTTTGCACATTGCTTCCAGGTGACAAGAATCTGTTTCTTTATGATCCCAGCCATGATGCCTGCCAGGCTCTCTCACTATGCCTCCCAGTCTCCTGTCTTCAAGGTGGTCCTCTCTCTATTGGAGCATTCACTCTAGGGAGATACTGAAGTCTTGGCTAATGCTACAGCCACCATATCTCAGGCCTCTGCTAGCCTCCAGTATCATCTTGGTTCTCTCCATTGTAATTTTTTAAAAATCATTTTTATTATATTTTATTTGTTTATTATATGGATGTAGTAGGGGTGAGTGTGGGTATATGCATGCGTGTCCGAGTCCATGACGTCACACAACAACTTGTGAGACTTGGTTCTTTCCTTCAACCACAGGTTAGGTTAGGTACCAAGCTCCTCTATCTGTGTGTCTTTTCCCTAGACTTCTACAAACTGTGAAACAGAGTCTCTGCTGTGGCCTGAAATTCGCCACTTTGACAGTGTGTCTATACAGAAGTCCCTCAAAGCCATCTGCCTCACCTCCCCAGAGCAGGGAATACAAACATGACTTGTTTAATTTTTAAGTCAGTTTAGGGGTTTGTGGGTTTCCTTAATAGTAAAATGACTAATTTTTCCTTTGTAATTAATGAACACCCCAAGAGAGATGCTTTAATATTAACCAGTATCTCATATTTCCTCAAATTTATGGGCACTAATGAATGCATTTACAAGTCTTGTTGGAAAAAGGATGACTGTGGGGCTGTCAGTGTTATTTCCTACTTTGCCTGCTCCCCATGCTTCTGTTGACTAGAATTCTATTGTAAAGAGAGCTGCATCTTCCCCTGTTTGTCATCAATTATTTATTCACATTAGGGTGGATTCATGAAGAGCTAATCTGTGGTCTAGCAATTATAATACAATATGACTTTGATTTATTTTATTTCTAATATTTTTCTGCTTTGAGAAGCTTTTTTTTTTTTTTTAGTTGACTCCTGGATCATTCTAACATATCTTTGTCATGTTTGCATTTCTTCGTTGCTTTTGTGTGTGTTTCTCATGATGCTCCAGGACCTTGTAGCATGTTCCCTCTCCTAGTTCTGGTAGGAATCTGTTCGTTTGGCTATTTCTGGATGAGTTTGGAGACTTGTATGTGGTTCTCAGTGAGCCCTTTCCTGTTGGGACAGGCCTGCAGAGTCTTCATGCCCTTTGCTATCTATTATTTCACTGTGTAGGGACACATTAGACTAAGTTGCATGATAATTTTGCTTAAGATTCTTGTTTTATTCACTTCATATATTTTGTTGTGCTTCCTGGTAAGTGAGGATGGACCTGCTTTGGTCCATCTCTGCTATATAATCACATTAGTTTTCAGTCTCTGAGCAGAACAGTAGTGACTTCCTCTGGCATATACACTACAAACAACAGAAATACATATGGAAAAGAGGGTTAAGATTGTTTCAAGCCATTAGAGCCTATTGTATAAACTCCCTGTGACATATAATTCAGTAGTTATTGATCATGTAATTTCAATCTTTTTGAATCTATAGAAAGTTGCATATGATAAAAAGTTTAGAGCCTTGACTTTCAAAATTGTTAAGAAAGCATTCTTCCTCATGGTATCATCACAATATGAATGTATAAAATATTAGCCTAGGTATAATCATTCCTAATTTCCAATATAAGGATTTTGTAAAATATCTCATTTAAAGTTTTTTCCTATTTTCCATTAAATAATTCATTTTTTTAATTTAAAATAACACCAACTTCCTCTAATATAAAGTGGCCATAAACTAAGAAAATGCCCTTAGACTAAGGAAAAGTCTCAGTGAATGAAATGTCTTTCTCACAAGCATGAAGACATGAGTTCGCACCTCTTCTAGCACCCATGTGAAGGATATGCAGCAACTCATGTGGAAAATCTCAGGATTCCTACAGCCAAGATGGAGTACAGAGAGGAGAATCTCTAAAAGCTCATGAGACAGCTAGCCTGGTTTACACAAAATCAAACAATAAGAAATCCTGCCTCAAACAAGATGGAACGTAACGAACACACACACACACACACACACACACACACACACACACAGAGTGGGGGGAGGGAGGAAGGAAGGAGAGAGAGAGAAAACCTTTCTCAAATACCATCTCCTCTGGGTACACATATTTGTAACATACTTATAAACATATACTTTTTTAATACTCCATATATATTAATGCTTACAATATCTTAATAATTACATACATAAAATTATTCAGGAACGCAATTTTCATAAATACATAGTAGTTAAATCTGTTCATTGGAGCTAAATATTTATCAGCAGAGGCATTTTTGGATATTGAATACTGTAACAAGCAACATTCTACAAAGTTATCTTTTCCAATTGCAACATCATGAAGTTATCTTTTCCAAGTTTATCTTCATCTCAAAATAGATCCTAAGGCATAAGTGTGCACAGCCACCAATATAACTGAAAATATGTGGGTAGAGGGAAAGTGTTAGTTTGATTTTGCTTTTTCCTTTATGTCATCTTGAAAATCTCAGTTATTCTGAATTGCATACTTCTGGACATCAGTTTGTACATTTGCCCTATTTATGGAATTGTTTCTGCTAAAATCTGAATTTATGAGTCTATGTCTCATGCAATTATGTCAACATTTATTTCCTTCCTGTTGATTCAGTTCTCATAGTCACTGCTGGCCACTTCTTAAATCACAGTTCCAATTTAGATAGTCTCAGAATTTTCTTGATATACTGCTTCCTTGTTTCTCCATGGTGGGAACTGTGATCACTTTTGATTCAGTTTGCTAGAATCCATGCAATGGGTGCAATGAGAGCTTCTGTAGTTTCCAGTTTAAAAGTAATGTCTCCTTATTGTGGAGAAACAATAGTTTTCTGTACTCCTTGCGGTATCTTCTAAGAGTCTGAGTTGCCTGTTAGGCAAATAAAAAATGTATGCCATGTTCCTTTCTCAGCTGAGACTCCAGGACATTATCTGGGTCTGCATACTTTGCTGTCAAAGTGTCATCTTTCATCTGTACCCATCCCTTTTACTCTGTCTGCACTGCTGTATCCTTCTCTTCATCCAAATAATAATCTGTTCCCTCAAGGATGTAATTTCTGTGGCTTTGTCTTTTATGTGTCAGGTTCCCCAAATGCACATAAGCCATCAAAAGTAAGGAATTCCAGATGAGAGCAGGTATCTTCCTCAATGCATACTTGATTCTAAATTCAGTTATTGTTTATCTTAATATTCAAATTCCTTTGGATATAGCTATTTTTCCATTCTGTTACTGAATATTATGTTAATATTATATTATTAATTCTCAGGAAAGGTGCTTCTTTGCTTATTTTTTTTCTGAAAAAAATTAAATCTTGCTCAATTGGTTTAAATAAAGATGGTTTGCACATTTGTAAATTCAGAAATATAAAAAGTTTAAGCATTATTTGATGAAAACTTTTTTTTTTTTTTGCTTTTTAGTCTGTGTTTATATGGGGGTACCTAGCTGAAGCAGTGTGCAGATGCCATATAGCAAGATGTGTGTGTGGGAGGGGGTGTCAGATGACATTATTAGGTGTTGGGTTTTGTTTTCATCTTGTTTGAGACAAGGTCTGTTGTCTACTTCTTCATATGCCAGGCTAGCTGGCCTATGAGATTCCAAGGTGTCTCCTATCTCTTCCTCCCATCTTAAAGAGTCACTAGGATTATGTTCCCTTCCTACTTTTTCTGGCTTTTTGTGGGTTCTGGGGATCCAAACACCAGTCCTCACACTTGGACTGCAAACATTTAATACATCTGTCTACCCAGGTCCACATGGAACAACTCTATCATATCTTAAGAATATATTTGCTTTGCAATTCACCTATCACCCACAGAGATAGTTATCACCTTAGTGCTCAGAATAGGTCACTTCCATGTATAATCTATGTGATTACAGCTAGTAGTATTTTCTAGGTTTTATTAAGAAGAGAAAAATAAAACACCGCTGTTGCACGAATAAAAGAAACTCAGGGACAGATCTCTGGAAAAGCCAGAGATATTAGAGATAGTAAACACCACAGTCAGATCTCACCCAGCTGTCTTCCAATTTCCTCAGCCTGGCTTCTCCTGGCTTCTTCTGCCCTTCTATCTTTCTACACCTGCCTTAAATACTCTCTTTGCTCAGTTAAGGCATGGCCCCACTACTGCCTGCCTGGGAGCCTGGAACTCATTCTGTAAAGGAAGATGGCCTTGAACTCAGTTTGGATTAAGAGCATAGGTCACCACTCCTGGGATATTCCCTGTGCAAGGATTAAAGGTGTGAATCACCACTCTGTGATCCCCCTAGACTGACTGTGGGTAGATCCCTCTGATATCTCCAAAACTTTTGAATCTTTTATTATATCCCCACACACCACTGTAAATAAAATAGAAAAATGCCACAAGGATGGGACAGTTTTGTAAATCCCATCTCCTCAAGGCTCAGGGACACCATGAAAGGGAGGAAGGAATATTTAAGAATTGTAAGAGCAGAGGAATGCCATGAAATGCTCTCTTCTGATATGACATCAGTGCTGTACACAGGAACAGCCAATTGCGTATGTATACATAGGCAGGACATGAATTAGGAGAGAGAATTATGGGGCAGGAAGATTGGATAGAGGAGTATGGAACGGATAATCAAGATAGATTGTATACATGTAGGAAACTTTCAAAGAATAAAAATAATATTCTTAAAAATAACTTTTGGTTGTTAATCTAATTTGAAAGTATGGAATCTGGAACTTTTTCCATAGTAAGAAATATGCGTGTCATTGGATATATTGCTGAAACCAGGGAAGAGATAGACCAGTCTGCTTCCATGCCATGTGTATGGAGTATGTCATCATTTTGTATATGGTGGTTTGCCTTTCAAGTTCATTTTAATAAAACTTTATTGAAAACTTTTAATGTAAAATGGGCAGTGCTTTCATGACAAGTGTTTCACATTTGTGGTTCATGAGATGTCATTTATTATATCGGCTCTTTTCTGACAGTGCATTTAGTATGCTCAAACCAAAGCCATTCACTTTCTAATCTTACCACAGCATATATAACAGCAAGAGTCTTATTGTAGTTTGACTTTTAGGATCCAATGGTAATAACATTCAATAAAGCAGCTTTGATTAAAGTCATTATAATTTATGTAGTAGCTATTGCAATCAAAATTGCATCTATCAGTCCTTTGGTAAACTGAAATATATGTGAAAAGATGGCTAATGTCAGAGCAATTGAATATTTTCTGTAACTCATGGTTTTTAGGACCTGATTATCCCAAATAGTTTTAAAATGCAGGAGTTTGAGGAAACACAAAAGTAAGAAGGTCTTCTCATAGGCACCCTTCCTAAAGTACATCTTAGAACCTGCTAAGGTTTCCTGGTCTTCCTCTGAAGTAAGATCCAGAACGCTCATGTTCCTTCCTCATTCGGCAAAAGGACCACCTCTTTCTCAGAAAAGACATTTGAGTAAACAAACCTGTTTGGATCCTGAAAATTACTATTCTTAGGTCAGCCTTTGCCTATTATGTGAGTGTGTGTGCACCTCTGTGTGTGCATCTGTGTGTGTGCATCTGTGTGTGTGCCCGTGTGCGAGCATATGTACCTGTGTGTTTATGCATGTGGCTGTGTGCTGGAGGACAACCTCATGTACCATCTACCTGGCTTTGTGAGGCAATCAATTTTTCAAAGATTCAAGCAAGCTGTCTAGTCAGTGAGCCTTAAGGGCCCGCCAATCCCTGAGTGTGCAGTATAGGGATTACAAGTATACATTATCTTACTCACCTTTTATTTCTTGGTGTCCTGGGGCTTGAAAGTTTTGATGCTTGCAAGGCAAATGCTTCACTGATTGAGATACATTTTTTGAACCAAACTCATATTTTAAGGAAAGAAATAACATGACAGATAAGAAATGACATGTTGTAGCTTTAAAGTATTGTATGAATAAGCAAAGTTTTTGAGATATTGTTGCAGTATTAAGCATGTTTAAAACTTTAGAATATCTGGTATGTCTGAATGTATCAAACACATGTACACAGATATCTATACCTACAAATACCTGAACACATACTAACACATACACACAGACCAATGCATATGTACAAAGAAGTAACAACTTAACAATTACAAAATAAATTTCAAAAACAAAAAAGCAAAAGCAAAGAATTGGGCTTTGTTCTATATTTGATTTGTTGATGAGAACCTTTTTTAAACTTGTCAGAGCTCACATCTCACTTCGATTAGATTGGTTGGGGATGATGCTCACTCCTTCCTGACTCACAGATGCATATCTTTAAAAAATAACCTGTTATATCCAATGTATAGCCATGATTAAGAGCTATGAGATTAGATAATTCAGTTAGAAACATAAAATGATTCTTGCAATTAGGTCTGTTTCCTCATTGAAACCCAAGTTGTCTCTCTACTAGACATAAGTTCCAAGTTTTTTGTTTATACAAATAAACAACAATATTTTAAAAACTTGCTGTTGGAAGCCATGGCTTTTATGACGGTTCTAGCTAGGTGGAAATTCCTTCCTCTTTTCCTTACCTCATAAATCCTTTGCTTCACCATTTTGGTTGCTCTAGAACCCTGAACAGACAGACCACACAGGTTCACATAACCAGAGGCACACCAAGTCCTTATAACCCACTGGATTCACTTGACTTCCCATCTGCCAAGGCATTTTTCTTTCTTTCTTTATTTTTTTTTACTTTTTATATTCCATATAATTATATAATTTCTTGTAGTATGGGAGTTTCTTGCTTAGCCTAGCACTGCAGTCCAGACCTGCCTACAGCTCAACTGTTGCTTAGTCCCAAATAATTACACAGGGGTTTGTATAAATTACATAATCTTTGACCTATGGCTAGGGCTCATCACCACTTATCTTTCTTAACTCAACCCATTTCCACTTATCTGTCCTGCCATGTGGCCCACGGCTTACCTATTTTGTTTTTTTAACACCTTGCTTCTTGGGTGGCTGTATTGTGGCTTCATCTGACTCTGTCCTCCTTCCTCTTTAACTATGCTCTGATTTCCTGCCGACTTCTAAGATGCCTTTCCATAGACCAAAATAGTTTCTTTATTAATCAATGACATTCACAGCATACAGAAAGACATCCTACATCTATTTCCCCTCTCCAAATCTTTTTATATAGTTTTCTATGCTCTCTTACAAATTGATGGCCTCTTTCTTATTAATTTTTGTTATACACATTCATATATATATATGTATATATATATATGAATACACACACACACACACACTTTTTTTCTAAATATATAAACACAACCTGATCAATCAGTATCATGCTACTTGTATGTTTTTGGGACATTTTGTATTGGATAGCTAATTGGTGTGCTCTTCCCTAAGGAAGACTATTTCTCTCACCTTCAGATTCCCTTAGTTGCCTGTACTCTGTGTGTGTGTGTGTGTGTGTGTGTGTGTGTGTGTAGAGTTGAAGTTTCATGAGATTTCCTTTATGAATGTTGCCATGTCTATTGTTTCTGTTCTTGTTCAGCTCATGTTTAGGAATTCATGTTGGTAAGACTTTATATAGGGTGTATCTTCTGCTGTTCCAAGGAGACACAACACCACAGAAAGCTCCATGTTCCTCTGACTCTTACGGTTTTTCTGTCCCCACTTTGGCAATGTTGCTTGAATCTTAGATATGGAAGTTGAACTGTAAATGAATCCATTGGGACTGGGTTCCACACCTGAAATTTGATTGGCTATAGTTTCCTATAATAGTCTGTTACCAAAAAAATATTAAAATGTTTCCCTTATTAGGTATGAGGAATAAACTTATCCATGAGCATAAAACAAATATTTCCAATGTAGTTAGAGATCATGTTAGTTTAACAAAGTGCAGTTGTATGTTGTCCTCTAAGATACATGACGCTTCACTAGCTGAAAACTAATTGTGTAGTAAGGTGGCTTTTAGGTACCGGTCATGGTTTCCCTCTTGTTGAGTGGATGTTTCTTAAGTCCAATTAGAGAGCAGTTGGCTATCATGTATGTATAGCACCCTTGCACCCTTAGGGTTATCCAGTCGTCAAGGTTGTTGTGGTTATAAGCATCCTAAGTAGGAAAACTTTTGGCTGATTTCCTCCTTTTTGAGCTTACATGGAATCTTCTGGTGCTATGAAAGATAGTCCTTAAGAAGTAGGCTTTCAGGTCAGTACCGGGTCAGGTATCTCTGGACTCTGTCCCTGAAAAGCGTAAGTCTTCAGCAACAGAGACTTACCTTTCATCTCTGAGGCAATTTAGGGTAATAGTAACTGCCTATGATGTTCTGGAATCACTTGAACAACCTTGACTAACTGCTAAGGAAAGGGCTTCTTGTACCTACTCTGAAGTTTCTGTTTGATGGCCTTTAGCTCTTACAGGAAGCGTTGTCAACCCAAATAAGAAATTTTTGTCTAACTACATATATACATTTATATACCAACTTATGTGTTTATAGTTATATTTAGATAGTTAATACTATGACTCCTTATGATGCTTTTAAGTGTCCTTACTGTTATTTTACTCTTGTTCTTCTGTATTTATTTGCACTCCTTCTCCCTAATTAAATCTACTACTAGTTTTCTCATATCCTTCAATGAACCATTTGTATCTAGCTATTGCCCTCTATATTGTTCCCCTGCCATTAAGGAACGGTTTGTTTTTATTTTTCTGTATTTTTCAGTTAGTGAAGGATATGTATTCATATATAAGATTCGAGCTATGAGTACCAGATGATAGAACATGTCATATTTATTGGTCTGAACTAGCTAACTCAATAGGATCTTTTTTAGTTCCTTACATTTATCTACAAATTTCTTCTTTTTTTAAGTAAACTTTTTTTGAGATAGAGCTCTCTGGAAGTTACTCTGTAAGCCAGGCTGGATAGCCTCCAATTAAGAGATCAACTGGCTTCTACCTCCCAAGTGTTAGGATTAAAGATTTTTACTATTACCCAGCTTATCTACAAGTTTAATAATTTTTTGCAGCTGAATAGTATTCTCTGGTATATGTACCACATTTTTATTCTTTAAAAAAACCTTATTTTTAAAAAATTTTTAAACATATCTTCTACTGTTCCCCCTGCCTCCAGGCATCCCCACCACATCCCCCCATCCATTCCTCAGAGAAGGTAAGGACTCCCAGGGTGAGTCAGTGCAGTCTGGCATATCCAGTTAAGGTAGGACTAAACCTTCCATCCCCCCACCCCAGTATGGAGGTTGAGAAACATGTTTCCCTGTAGAAAATGAACTCCAGGAAGCCAGTTTATGTACTAGGAATAAATTCTGGACCCCCTGTCAGAGGCTCCACAAACTTTCCATGCCATTCAACTGTCATCCACATTCAGAGGGTCTAGTTTAGTCCCATGCAGATTCTCCTGCATGGAGAAATGAACTGTCAGTACAGAGTCAGTGAGCTCCTAATAGATCAGGTCAGCTGTCTCTGTGGGTTTCCTCATCATGATCCTGTCCCTTCTGCTCATATAATCACTCCCCCCTCTCTTCAACTGGCCTGGGAGCTTGACCCAGTGCTTAGCTGTATATCTCTGCATTTGCTTCCAATTATTGCTGGATGAAGGTTCTATAATAGCAATTACAGTGGTAATTAATTTGATTATAGGAGAAAGCTAGTTTAAGCACCCTCTCCACTATGGCTTGAAGTCTTAGCTGATGTCATGTTTGTAGATTCTTGGGTATTTCCCTAACACTAGGTTTCTCTCGAACACCACAAGGGCTCCCTCTATCAAGATATCTATATTTTTTTGCTCTCTTTCTCTGCCCCTCCCCCAACTCAATCATTCCATTCTCTAATGTTCTCCTCCCACCTTACCTTGCCTTCTTTCCCTTATGGTCCCAATTTACTCAGGAGATCTTATCTATTCCTTCTTCCCAAGGGGATCCATGGATGTCTCTCTTAGGCTCCTTCTTATTACCTAGCTGCTCATGGGTTGTGGATTGTAATCTGGTTATCCATTGCTTTGTGTCTAAAATCCACTTACGAGTGAGTACATGCCTTGTGTATCTTTCTGGGTCTGTGTTGCCTCACTCAGGATGATACTTTCTAGTTTCATCCATTTGTCTGTAAATTTCAGGATGTCATTTTTTTCTGCTGAATAGTACTCCATTGTGTAAATGTACCACATTTTAAAAATCCATTCTTTAGTTGAGGGCTATCTAGGTTGTTTCTAGGTTCTCGTTATTATAAATAATGCTGCTATGAACATAGCTGAGCAAACCATGGTTCTTTGGGTATATGCCCAATAGTGGTATTGCTGGATCATTAGGTATATTGGTTTCCAGTTTTCTGGTTTTAAAAGTGGCTGTACAAGTTTACATTCCTACCAGCAACAGAGTTTTCTTCTTACTCCACATTCCCTCCAGTATAGGCTGTCATCAGTGTTTTGATCTTAACCATTTTGACAGGTGTAAAATGGTTCTCACTTGTTTTGGCATTTTTCTGATGGCTAAGGGTGTTGAGCAATTCCTTAAGTGTCTTTTGGCCATTTGACATTCTTCTGTTGAGAATTTTCCATTTATCTCAGCACCCCATTTTTAATTGGATTATTTGTTGTTGTTGTTTTGACCTGTAGTTTCCTGGGTTCTTTATATGTTTTAGAGATCAGTTCTCCATCAGATGTAGAGTTGGTGAAGATCTTTTTCCATTCTGTAGACTGTTGTTTTGTCTTATTGACTGTGTCCTTTGCCTTCCAGAAGCTTCTCAGCTTTGGGAGGTCTCATTTATTAACTGTTGTTCTCCGTGTCTATGCTGCTGGCATTATATTTAGGAAGTGGTCTCCTGTGCCAATATATGCAGGGCTATTTCCATGTTCTTTTCTATCAAGTTCAGTGTGATTAGGTTTATATTGAGATCTCTAATCTACCTGGACTTGACTTATGTGCAAGTTGATAGATATGGATCTATTTTCATTCTTCTATATGCTATCATCCAGTTATGGTAGCACCATTTGTTGAAGATACTATCTTTTTACTGTTGTATATTTTTAGCTTCTTTGTCAAAAATCAGATGTGTTCATAGGTGTGTGGATTAATGTCAGGGACTCCAATTCAATTCTATTGATCCACATATCTGTTTTTATGACAATACTAAGCTGTTTTTATTACTATAGCTCTATAGAACAGCTTGAAGTCACGGATGGTGATGGCTCCAAAAGTTCTTTTATTGAGCAGGATTTTTTTTTTTTTTTTTTTTTTGCAATCCTGGGTTGTTTTTTGTTTTTATTTTTCTATGTGAATTTGTGTATTGTTCTTTTGGGGTCTGTGAAGAATTGTTGGGGCTTTGATGGGGATTACACTGAATCTGTAGACTATTTTTGGTAAGATTGTCATTTTTACTACGTTAGTCCCACCTATCCAAGAGCGTGGGAGATCTTCTCATTTTCTGATATTTTCTTCAATTTCTTTCTTCAATGACTTAAAGTTCTGTCATGTCTTTGGTTTGAGTTACCTCAAGATAGTTAATGTAATTTGCAGCTATTGTAAAGGGTGACGTTTCCCTGATTTCTTTTTCAGCCCTTTTACCATTTTATCATTTCTCGTTTGGAGGGCTATTGTAGTAAGAAATTTCTGACCAGCTTAGCCTCCTGATCTGAACCAGCAGTCCCAAATAATTATACAAAGTCTTTTATTAATTACACACTATTTGGCCTATGTCTCAGTCATATTATTTGCTAACTCTTACTCTTAAACTAACCGGTGTGTGATTAGCCATGTGGCTTGGTACCTTTTCTTGAAGCAGAACTCTAGTTCCAACTCTTCTGTGTTTCTCTGGCATCTCTCCACATTTTTACTCTTAACTCCTTGGTTAAATTTAGGTCATTTCCATTTCCTGATTATTATGAACAGGGCAGCAATGGGCATGGCTGAGTAAGTTTTTGTGGAGTATGTCATTTAGTCATTTGGGCATATGCAATAAGGACTTGTATAGCAGGGTCATATGGCACATTTATTTTTAGATTTTTGAGAATTCATACTAATGTCTAAAATTGTTGCACCAGGTACAATCCCATCAACAGAGAACAAGTTTCTTTTCTCTTACATCCCTTCACCATGTACTGCCCATTACTTGTTGATTTTTGCTACGTCAACAGGGATGTAATGAAGTCTCCAAGTTGTTTGATTTGTTTTTCTCTAGCTACTAGAGAAGATGAACCCTTTTTGAGATTTTTTTTTTAATCATATTTTTTCTTCTTTTGGAAATTCTATGTCCGGCTCTCAAACCTATATTTTGAATTGGTCATTTACTTGTTTTTTTTTTTTTAATTCCTTATATATTCTGAATAATCATTCTCTGTCAGTTGTACAGCTGGCAAAAGTCATCTTCTATCTGTAACTGCCCCCCCCCCCCCCCCGCAACTTGAATGATTTTTACTTTGGTTGTAGAGAAGCTTATTAGTTTTATGAAATTCCACTTGTCAATTGTTGACCTCAATTCTTGGGCAAATGAAGTTCTTTCAGCCAATTTTTTTCTACATCTACATCACATAAGGTACCGCCAAGGTATTTTTTTAGGTGTGTGTGTGTATGTGTGTGTGTCTGTGAGTGTGAGTGTGTTTTATGCATGAGCCTACCAGTGCTTATAGAAGCCAGAAGAGTTATAGGTTGTTGGGGGCTCCATGACATAAATGTTGGGAGCCAAACTGAAGTCTTCTAAAAGAGTAACAAAATGCTCTTAACTGCTGAGCCATCTCTCAAGCTCACTGCAGAGGCATTTTTGAAAACATTATTAGTTTTAAACTAATAATTTTTCAGGAATGGGCATACCAACAGATTGTGTGGCTTACAGGAGAGATTTACTTTCCTAGCTATTCTGCTTTTTTTTTTTTTTCACACTGTTCTTCAGGAGTGTCTCATTATTAAGCCTTCTATAAAAATTTCTTATTTTAATCACCGTAATATTATCCAACATAGATGCTTTACTTTCTGATCATTCCACTAATTAATCATATGAAAATCTTTCTTCTGCTCACAGGTTGCTCATTCATCCTTTCTTATATCTCTTCCAATTCTACTCTTCTCCTAAATGTTTGGTTTTCCTCAAACATTTCGTTATCACACACAAGATTATCTACTGATTTATTCCATGATATGCCCACTTGAAGTGTATTTCAGAGACACATTTGTATAAGTGATGTGTCTGGGCTTGAAGATTCATCTTTGTAAGTTTGGAAAACATTGCCAAATCTATTTGTACACAGCATGACTGAGGGTGAGGCTCTCCATGTATCAGACCTAAAGAATGCTATGATCATTGCAAGTGAAGAAATAGAAATGATTTGGGAGAGTTTTATTTTGTCTTTTGTTTAACTCAGTTTTAGATATTAATATTCAAAGGTATACTTTTGTTTCTCTTTGTATGAGTTTATGTTTAGAAAGAGAGAAACGCACAGAGAGAGACAGACAGAGAGAGAGAGAGAAAGAGAGAGAGAGAGAGAGCAAGCAAATGTGTGTGTGTATGCATTAGCAAGCAAATGAAATCCTCTGACAAGGTTAATCACGGCCATCTACCATGGTTTTATGAGACAGGTTCCCTCATTCGTCTGTAGGTCATTAACTAGTCTAGACTGGCTGGATAGTGAGCCCTAAGGCTCTTATCTCCACCTCCCTCATGCTGTATTACAAGTATACAATACCATGCCTCATTTTTTTCCAATAAATTCTAAGAATTGAACCCAGGTCCTAATGCTACCAGGCAAGCAGTTTACTGAGTAGGTATTTCCTCAGCCTCTTTGTTTCCTTTTGAATTGATTCTCAGTATCACATTTGTCAAACTTGTCATTCATCATTGAGATTATTTCTCTCTGCACTAAAAAGGCTAATATGAGAGATAGCCTAGGAATCTGTTTAGTAATAGCCTTACTATTCACACAGGGGACAATTCCATCATTCCATGAAAATTGATCATCAATATATTTCACACAGAACAGCAATTCCATGCTCTCTGTGCTTTCCTCACGTTGCACTTAAATTTTATAGGAAGCAAATACCTGCAGAGACACACAGCCCTGTGCAGCAAGTGCATTCAGAAATTATCTGCCGGTCCCTTTCCAAGAATTGATTTCTCTCCCTAAGTAATTGATCTTCAAATGAAGGTCATCAAACAGCCATAATAAAAGAGTTAGCATTTTAGAAGGTTTTGTGAATTTTATAATTTTCCCTCACACTGAGAAGCTAGATCCTTTCTGTGGTTCTGATGAATTACATTTAAAACCTGAGCCTTCTCAGAAATCAATTCATGAAATCCTACAACTTTCAAATGTGGGTAAAGGATAGAGTGGGAGGGGTAGTAGAAATTTCAAGCAGTCCCATCATAGGATTGAAAAACTAGATTTCTACTATAGTGTAAAGGCTCCTTCTCTGCCTGCATTCATTAGTTCAAATGTTCAAGTATGGAACTCCAGTCCCAAACTGACACCAATAGTTATCCCAAAGAACTTAGTTTTCACTAACGGGGCATTGTAAACCAGAAAGTAACCTTTTCTTTTTATTAATCATTGGCTCTGTGTGTGTGTGTGTGTGTGTGTGTGTGTGTGTGTGTGTGTGTGTGTACTCACAAATGCACAGATAGCACAATGAGATCTCAGATGTTGGTCTTCACTCTCTACCCTGTTTGAAATACGTCTCCTTCTTTTTGCCACTGTGTGTGTCAGGATACTCGGTCCATGAGCTTCTGGGGTGTTGTTTCACCATAAGAATGTGGGGATCACTGAAGATAATAAACACCTCAGACACAGCATTTAGAAGGTGGACCTGACCTGGAAGCCATCACTCTGGGAATTGGCTCCCATTACTCCCAAAGTTGTGAAGCAAGCTGCTATGGGGGAAAAAAATCAAAAGATCTACTTAGCTCAAAAGCCAATGAAACACAAGGAGAAATATAGTAAGATATACCCAAGTGCATACACAGTGACACTTATATCTCATCGGTGACTAACAGCCACTCAGTTGGAGTTAAGACACTCTCAATAAAGGGGAATCATGCTTAATACTATAAACCTAGTCAATTACCTGTGATGGAGGTTATGGATATGAGAAGAAAACCTATTGCTGCCACTTACCAAGAAAAGAATAATTCCTAAGTACAGTCTAAATACATATCCTAATATGCATAGGTAAGTATAGCTCTCATACCTCATCACAGAAGCTTACTTTTGCAACTGACAATGACCATTACAAAATTCGCAGCTGACCAAAATACAGAGAATATGATAACAATTAGCTGATGGCCCAAATTCTTATAAAGCAAACCTTACACCTAAGGTTCTCGGAACACTGTGGAAGAGGTGGTGGTAAGGTTTAAAGAACCAGAGGACCAGGCATCTATTTTGAGAGAGCATCTTCTATATAAACACCTTCTATATATGACTGGGAATCTGTACCCATGAAATCTCAACAGTATGGTTGTCTAAACAAGATCTGAAGAGTGACAACACTGGTTGACATGCCAGTGTAGAAGAGAAACCCCACAGGGCTTTACCTTAGGTGAAAAGTTGAGAGGGAGAATCAGGCTTCTCTGAGCCACTTAATAGGTTAGACAATCCCAAAGGGATATCCAGAAACACATAGATATGAGCAACATAAAATGAACTCAGAGGTTACATTTATATATGTGTATGTATGTATGTTCAAAAATACATATATACACACATATGTTATATTATATATATTATATAATAATACATTGTCACACAGTTTCATATAATTAAATAATAGTTATTTTGTATGTATATTATATAATAATAATTATACTAATAAAAGAAAAAATCATAAAGTTGTGAGGAAGTTTGAGAGCATGGGAAAACTTGAGGAGAGTGAGTGAGGGATATAAATGATGTAAAGACAGAACTTATGTATAAAAATTTAAAAAATAATTTAAAATATTTTCAGGAAAGAAAAAAAGGAAGACATGTTCTGCTGGTGATTACAAATATATACTTCTGGCTTCTAAATTCAGGTCCTCATTTTGTCTATGAGCCAAGATCTTCACCCATTGAGCTATCTCCTTATCCCCCATTTTTCCCCTTTGATTTAGTATCAAGCATGTGCACTGACGGAATGAAATTTCAGGGATCATGTCTACTGTGTTGAGTGCCAAATTGTGTGGCCTAGATTCCCTTGAGAACTGAGACATTAATCTGTACAGACAAGGTATTGGTAGATGGTAACATTCAGCTGAGTAACCCGCTTATCATCGAGACACTTCTTGACTGTTACACTTCCTGCAAAGTGCCTGTAGTAATGAGTGGCTTCATGGGATTAGGGCAAAATAAGGCCTACTCCCAGAGCTTCTGGAAAGACAGAATAGAGTCTTAAAGATGACTCTGACTTCAGCAAGGAGGATCAAAAGATGGCTGGTAATCCTTCAGTTGGGAGTGTGTCAATGAGCTTGGTTGAAGAGAAGAATGGAGGAATGGGAGATGTGAAAAACCTTTGGGAATCACGGCTACAAAAAGGGCTTTGTCCATTGTTACTTTGGAAGCTGCAGCCAGTGACCAATTAGCCATTGTCTGCTTTAAACTTTAAATAGATGTTTCTGGCTTGTGAGTTGACAATAGCATCCAGGAACACAGGAGATAAAACAAAAACACCCAGAGTGAAAAATGATAATGTCTTGGAGCATGGCATCACTCGACAAAACTACCAAGATTTTTCCCCATTACCACAATTGCTTACAAACATATACATACTCACTGATGCACTGTTGATTATTTATGATTAAATGATTTCATGGCTTTGGATATATTTACACGTCATACTATCCTCTCTTCAAGTAAAGCAATAGACATACCTATAAACTCACAGTACTTTCACATTTTCCTTTTTATGGTTTAAATATTGGGTCTTGCTCTGACTTTTGTTTTCTAAATATTTTGTTAATAACATTACTGAGCATGAACCTATGCAAACAGTTTTAAGTGCACAATATATCTTTTTCACTGCTATGACAACCGCAACTTTGAAGGAAGGAACAGCTTACTTTAGCTCATGGTTTGAGGGCATAGTCCAGCATGGCGGAGAGAAAGGTAGAGAAAGGTTGAGAAGACTGTTCACATTGAATCTGGAGGCACAAAGGAGATGAACATTGGTGCTCAGCTTGTCTTCTCTGACTAGTTTAGCTCAGACACCAGCCTATAGGCTAGATTCATCCATAGTTGAGGTAGGTTTTCTCACCTCAACTGACATAATCCAGAAACTCCCTTGTAAGCATGCCTCAAGTCTTGTCTCCAAAATGATTCTAGATACTACTAATTTGATAATTAATATTAATTATCACCATAGAATACAATGTGCTGTATGCTATACAGTGGTTCTCTGGAATTTAATGATTTTCAACAGATAATTCTGTGTTTTTGAGATTGAAGCTCATGGATTTTTTTTTTTTTTATAAACATGAAAGGAAGAAAAGGATGAGATTCTATCAGTGTTGATTAATCTACATGCTCTTTGAGATATCCAAGGCTATGAGTAGAGCAGGTTTGGAGAAAGTTTTTATTTCAGGTAGGTTAAATTTGTACTGCTGCCATAGTTCCAAATGACATGAAGATGCAACAGGTGATGTATATACTAAGAGTTCAGTAGAGAACTCGGAATGTGTGCATTTCGGAGAGGGTAGACATTGTCAAGTCATGACACTCAGTCAACATATGGATAAATGCCAGGAAGAGATGGTACATGCCATTAGTACCAGCACTTGTGAGGCAGAGGTAGGAGAATCTCTGTGAATTCAAGGCTATCCTGGTCTATAAAGCAAGTTCCAGGACAACCAGGACTATTATATAGAACAATAAAAAGCTAGAGAGATGGCTCTGTCCTCAGATATTCCAGGCTGATTTAATTAAATACAAAATATATCACCACCCCTGGATCCATGACCAGGTATAAAGGAAACCCAAATAATGAGGCATCTAGGGTGGTACTGAAGAATGGAGGGACAAAATGAGATTTTGGAAGGGGGAATTTGGGTGAAATGTATCCTGCTTAGAAAGCAGTCACAGAGCAGTTAATAAGAGATATTCCCACATTGTGCTTTCCTGCCATTTGCTATACCCATATGATTTATTTTAATACTGGTTTATTATCTTCATATCTATTTAAATACTATTTTTCTTCTTCACATCTTTTGATAATTTTGTCCATTATCTTGTGGTATTAGAAAAGACTCATTCACAGCAGTTGCAGTCACAAATATTTATGGAACAGTGATAGATTATGTATAAACACTAGAATGATATGACTAATGTGTTAAGAAGGTGATATAATCCTTCATAGCACAATAGCCATCAATGAACAGTAAAAGCGCACTGAACTCAGGGGTCGAGCTCAGAAGGTATAAATGGAAATCATTCTCAGGGTCCCATGGAAGGCTGACACCTGCTAGCTCAGAAAAATTACAACTGACAGAAAGGTAAGCATAGAGTTTTTGAGGTGATATTAATGGGTTTATTCATCTACACTAAGGAGACAAGAGCTTCCTTTTTCTTACTTTATTCACTGTTATCTATTGTAGAAAAGTTTATAGATATGGCAAAGCTATGTGTGTAAGGAGTGATTAAGAAAACCAGAAGACAAGGGCTAAGGAGATTGCTCAGTAGATAAAATGCTTGCTGAGCAAGCATGAACTTTGCATTTGGAATTGCAGTACTCAGTTAAAATGCTGAGTGTGGTGGCAGGGGTCTGTATGTCCACCACTAAAGAGAGAAGACAATAAAATCCCAAGGTCTCCCAGATAATTGGAGCACTCTATGTTCGGTGAGATTTTATGGTTCTAAAAATAAGTTGCAGGTATATAGAGGAACACATTTAATATCAACTTTTGTCTTCCACATGCATTAACACTAACACACACACACATACACTCATAACATATACACACACACTCAACACATGCACACTTATGACACATATATACACACTTATGCTTATGTGCATGTACAGAAGTAAATCAGAGTAGAAGCCTATGATTTGGAATAGTAGTGAATAAAATGAACTTTGGCAAAACTATTTATGTGATGTATGACAAGACAAAAGCAGTGATGCAGGGTGTTGCAAGCCCTTAATATTTAGTGGGCACATCCTACCAATCTCATTCTCTAGTGTTTGGCTGTTTCTTGAAGCAATTTAAGGTGTTGGAATTCCATAGGTCAACATCTGTTCAAACATATTTTTCAAGTATTGTACTAAAATCATTGAGTATGTACATATATTAGTGGCAGCTAAACATAATCATTATTTCTATATCTACTAAAGCAGTTGCTTTGATGTTATCCTATTTTTATACAGGTTGGACTAAGAACAGTTTGAAATCATGAGATAATCTTGACTATGTTATTTGATCATGGTATATGAATAATTACACTTGGATGGAAAAGAACTCATTTAATTATGTGTCACCTACTATAATGTTTATTCTCAACCACTCTTAACACCCACAGAATTACAAAATCCAGGAGAGAAAAGAACAGCCACTTGTATTTCATTGGCAGTTGTGTGATCCCAGCAACACATCTGTTGATGCTAAGGCTGAATATTATTCTACCAACTAAACAGAGCTCAGATTTTCTATTCACAGACATGTGCTTTTTCCTCAATAACATACAGAGTATTCATTGACTCCACTAGATATCAAATAGAGACACTCAATGCTCTCTTCTGTGTTTAGAACTCCAAACTTGAGAAAATTCAAAACAGACTCCAAATACCTACACATTTATGCAGCATGCTGCTGCTGGGGCTTCACCCTCAGTCCTGAAAATAGAAGTAGAAGATGCTTACTTAGTTCCCTATAGGGATTGGAGATGGAATCCATTCTCTTATGGAGCTGACCAGAGGAAATAATTCTGTGGTCCCATGCTTTTGTTCGGTGGCGGACAATTCTGATTGCCGACTTTATAGGATTTAGAGTCACCTAGGAGATGAACCTTTGATCATGTTTGTAAGGGAGTTTCTAGATTTGGTTAATCTAGTGTGTCTGGCACCATACTACCATGGATTGACAGCAGATAATCAGTGAAAAAGCAAGAGAGCCAAGCACCAGCACCTGTCTCTTTCTGCTTCCTCACTGTGGATGCCATGTGAGCAGCTGCCCAACTCTTCTGCCACTATGCCCAGTTCTTCCCATAACTAATTGAATGCCCTTAAACCATGAACCAAAGGAAGTAGCTTCTAGCCAATGTTTGGTCATTGCAGCAAGGATAATTAAACAATAGCCAAAGTGTTGGCTGTAGCTCTCTATAGATTGCTCCTGTTGCCTGAGGAAAGTTACTTTTCACCATCTAATGGTCCTCTGTAAAAAGGATCTCACGTTTTCTCTCTCCCCTTCTTCTTCTGTGACAAAAATGAGACACTTTTCATATCCCAGTAATCTAGTAAAAAAGTAACTGTTCTTGAGGAAAGAAGCTAAGACATCCATGAAAATACTTTCTGACCAGTAACTTCTCTTTCAATTTATAAAACATCCAATGGCTAGCAGATACATCAACAAACAATTTGAAATTTAAAATTACTCTGGTAACTGCCTTTCAAATAAGCCACCCAACAACTTCCCTTACCTGCCTTTCAAGTAAGCCATCCAACAACTCCCCATATGTACTTTTTGTCTGCAAACTCATTGTGATGTGGTGTTTGTTGGTGATAGCCAGCCACCTTCTTTAGTTCCCTGGCTGTCAAAACATATCTCCTTCTCTGCAGAAGTAACTTGTCCTCAAGTGAATGGCATTTGCAACTGTTTAATAATTGTCACATGTTATTCATCTGTTTCCCTGAACTGAAACACTCCCTATTGTAAGAAATCTCCTTAAAATGCAGGAGAAAACTAAACCTTTGAAATTCAATTCATAAATCTTAAAAACCATTGAAACTTACAAGATTTGCTGAACCTCTCCTTGAAGTTTTACATGCAGTAACAATTGCTAAGGAAAAGAGACTCTCTGACCTGACAAACTGCCTGCAAAACATCCATAGAGCTCCTGTGATGTAGCTTTTTTGAGTTCTTATACATTCTTTGGCGATGAAGCTGCCTTTTAGTTATCAGTATTCTTGTTAGCAACCCTAATAAAGCTCACTGGCTCAGTATGCTAGATTTATTATCAGTGTTCTATCCAAAATGACTTGGTTATTGTTCATATCTCCTTAGGAAGATGTCAGATAGCAACATGGATTTACACATATGACAGAACATTCCATTTTTGAATTCTGTTTGTTCTTTCAAGCTTACACACATACAGCTGCTTCTGTTCTGCACTGTTCTGAAAGCGACAAACTTCTACAAGACATTTAGACCCAGTCTGGAAGTAAACAGAAGGATGTGGTGTGAATTCTTTGGCTCACGATTCAAGTATGTCAGTTTCTGCAATGCTTCATTCCTGATTTTAAGGCACATTATTTCAAACAAGCTGCCTAGATGCTTTCAGAGTATTCCTACCCATTTCACTCCATACATGATCTCTACCAGATTTCTTTTTTTCTGTAAACATATCTACATAGTCGTTTCAATATTTTCATGTTCTTCTTTATATGTATGTTTGTGTGAGCATATGTGAAGATGCACCTAGGTGTAAGTATGTGTCCTCACATGTACACACCCATGTCGAGTATAGATAATCTCTGGGATATTGCAGGTGCTGTAACACAGGCAATATCCATTCATTCTAAGGTAGGATCTTTTATTATCCTGTAATTCAATGAGTAGACCAGGCTTCCTATTTAGGAAGCCCAGAGCCACATGTCTCTGCCTTTCTAACATTGCAATTACAAGTACAAGACACCACATCAGTCGTTTTTTATAGGCTCTGGAGGTTGAACTGAGGTTAATGTGTTTATAGTTTTGTGACTGAACAATCTTTCCAGATCCTGTTAAGTTCTTCTTATGATGCCTCCATCTTTTTATTTTAATTAATTTTATTATTATTGTTAAGTGTGTACACGTAGTAGTGAGTATGGGAATGGCCATGTCACAGGACATGTGGAGTTCAGAGGACATATTCCAGGAGTAGGATCCTGTGGTAGAACTCACTATGTGGAGCTTGCACACGGATTTTGATTGCTGAGTTGTTTACTCAGCCTGGTCACTTTCTCCACCTATTTTTGTTATTTTTTGTTTTGAAAGTTAGGTGACATTGAACTCAGATTCACCTCAGCATCATAAAGCCTGGTAAGATGAGAAGTTCAGATGCCAACTCAATGGCTCCCATCAGTATTAGTCTCCTATCTTCTGTGTGAGCTTCAGCTGTCTGCTAATTTTCCATCCTGTTCTCCTTTCCGTTGCTTGCTGACAGCATCTCAGTTCTGAGCCTTGCCACAGGTTAGATGCATATTCCAGCTTCTTTTTCTCAATATCTGCCTCACCTTTCTTGAGACTTGAAGCCTTGGTTCTCTTTTTCTTGGAAAATGAGCAAGTATTTTTTACTCAAATATTTTATGGGTTTAATAACTTTACCCAGAATTTATGGCATTGTAAGGATGGGTCAATTCTTGGATTTGTGGTTTTCAATTTTCCGGTTGCCTTTAATCAGCCCTGCAAACAACACTAGTTTCTTCCGTCTTGTCTCATGAGCAGAGAAATTTTTATCTATAGCCAGAGCCCGAACCTCTATCCTAAAATGTGCTTATTTCATCATGATTATAACTAAAGATGAAAAAATGAAAGAAAGCCTTTGATATTCTTCCATTCTTCTAGATCAGTGCCATTACCACACAGAGCAGAAGAGAGTGGCAGTTGTCCAAGCTTTCACAACTTTGTCAAGGTCTTTATATGTACCTCTATTCCTGCTGCTGTGTACCACTTTATCCTCCACAGATGGCCTCAGGAGCGTACCTTCTCTAACCAGTGAGCTACTTAACTCCTATGAAGTTCACTACTCCCCGAGGAATATGTTGTCCTGAGCATGTACATGTATATGAAGACCAAAGGTTAAGATTGGGAATCTCCCTCCACTGTTTCCCTTCCTTATTCAATGAGGCATTATCTTTCAGTTGATCCTAGAACTCACCAATATGAACCAATATGACTAGCATAAGCATGCTAAACCCGGGAATCTCATTTCTGTGGGCCAGCATATCCACCTAATGGTTCAATTAAAAATAAAAGAAATATCCCCCACAGATGTGCACATAGATCAATCTAATCTGGCAATTCCTTGATTGAGACTTTTTGCAGATGACTCTAAGCTAAGTCAAGTTCATTGCACAGCCAACTAAGATAATCCCTGAACCCATGTAAATGTGAAAGTAGAGAAAGAACTCTACAAAGCTGGCCTTTGACCTCTACTTATGTACTGTGAAAGTTTGTTACTGTCTCTATCTCTCTGTCTCTCTGTCTCTGCCTCTGTTTCTCTCTCTCTGTCTCTGTCTGTCTCTGTCTGTCTCTGTCTGTCTCTCTCTCTCTCTCTCTCTCTCTCTCTCTCTCTCTCTCTCTCTCTCTCTTCTCTCTCTCTCTCTCACACACACACCAACAAATATTTAAAACCTGAAAAAATAAAATAAAACAAAGAATACTTTTAGCAAAAGGAGCACCTTTTCTGCACCATTTATAGATGTATTTGCCCCACCTGAGAAACTAATTTCAAATGAATGTTCAAATATCTTTACTTCCCTAGAGCAATATAACAAGTAGTGACATTATCTCTTGTACAGACATAGAGTAATACCTAGAATAATATCTAGATAGATGTAATTGGTATAAGACCCAGTCAACAGAAGTGAAAAGATGAAGGAGAATTCTTCTCTTTCCAGGCAAGGCTTCAGCTACTACAGTGAGATATAAACTCAGCATTTTTTTAAAGTATCACATAAAACTCTGAAAGAAGTGAGAGAGGTTATCATGCATCTAACCCTGATTATTCTTAGTAAGCCTACATTTCATGATATATGCATTCTGTCCCCTGTTGTGATTTTGCCCTTAAATATCTGTCTTTGAATAGAGAAATACAGAATCATATGTGTGTATACATATATATATATATTTCATTTCATAAATTATATATAGGAAACTGGGTGAGGCAGTGCATGCGTGCAATCCTAACACTCCAGTGGCTGAGAGGAGTGGATATTGATTTCAAGGGCATCCTAAAGTACACAGTAAGAATCAACCACAGAAAGAAAGGCATCACCAATAAGGCAAGTTAGCAGATAATAATTCATATTCTGTTTCTAAAGCTGCTAAAGTTATAGCTCACAAACTCTTGACACCAAAGTTGTTGAAGCTTTTGACAAAGCAGTAATGTCTAGCAAAAATATGCATGAAAAGTAAAAATAATAATATATTTTAAGAGTGTGGGTAAGAAAAAGAACTGACAATCATGAAAAGAAATATTTTCAAACATCAATGAATCATTATGATAAATTACTGAAGATATATGCGTATGTTTAAATACAACCACAGATATATAAATACTTTAGCACCCAATATAGTAATAGCTGGAAGGAAGTTGAAACATTTTGGTAATGCTAAGCTTGCTTAGCATTTTTTTAAAAATAAAACTTGTCTTTCTAACTAATTTATCTAAAACTAGGACTTTTCTAGGATCTTATTCATTTTCAATAAATGTATGCTTATGCATGTAAAGGTACATGCATTTTGACGTACATTTGTGCATGTTGGAGGTTACTGTTCTTCAGGCACCATTCACTTTGGGGTAGGTTTGCATGTGTATTGTTTGTTATTTGTTTGCTTGTTTATGTTGAGGCAGGCCCTTCCACTGGCCTAGAGGTCATCAAGTAGGCTAGGCTGGCTGGTTCACAAGTTTCAGAAATCAACAGCTCTTTCTCTACCCAGTTACAAGTGTGTGCCACTATATCCAATATATATTTTTTATGTAACCCCTAGGGGTCAGGCTTGTAAATGAGGCACACAGTTTACTGTAAGAGCCATCTCTGATGCTCCATGTCTTCTCCTTTGATTCATTACACTATGTTAAGTTAGGTTCCCCATAATGAAAGGGTTCTATTTAACTCTAGCTTGCAGGGCAGCTCTTTAGATTATTTTATAATGGCTCAGAGTTGAGAGTATGTGCTGCTCTCACAGAATACATGAGCTCAGTTTCCAATATTCATAATGGGTAGCTCACAACCACCTTAGCTCCAGCACATCCAAGACTCTATTCTGGCTTCTGTGTTTATCTAAACTCATGGCACATAACCCTACACAGATACACATACACACACACACACACACACACACACACACACACACACACACACACACACACACACAAACACACACTAAAAATAAATAAAGTAAATGTTATGTGTGTGTATTCACTAACAAAATAATGAGCTGCCTACCCCCTCCCCATCTTTTCAAATATAGCATCACACAGTGTTCCACAGATGAAACAATCTTGTTCTTCCTTGGGATGTGGTTCTCTGGGAATTTACTTACTGTGTTTCAATTCTAAAGTGTTGATTTTGTATTGAAATTTTTCAGATATAATTGTCTAGGCAGAATTAAAGATATTCTAAACTGATATTGAGTCTCTAAATCTTAGTGTTAACCTGTTAAACCACAAAGATCTTAAAGAAACAGGATTTTCACCCAGCAGTCTCAAGCTGGGAGAAGAAAATGCCTCAGACAGCTGAAAATTTTGTCTTCTACAAAGAGACTTGACACAGTTCTAACTACTAGGTTTTGACCTCCTGGCAGGATGAGACTGGAGTCCAAACAAGGATGGATCACTGGTAGGTGACACTATAGTATGGCAGGACTGCTTAGGAAGAGGAACTTGCAGGGTTCACTGGATTTTTTGTCTTTCTTCTTAATGTAGCCATATTGAATTCCTCTCCTATAATTTAGCTTTTGTAATTGGATTATTGAGGCGAAGTGTCAGGTGTAGTTTGGGGCACAGGATGTCACATGAAATTTAATCACAATATCTGTTCTAATCTGATAAATATTGTAATCCACTCCTTGGAATGACAGAGGCTACATCTAAATCTGATCATCTGCAGGTATCTCAAGCCCCCAAATTAAACACAGTAATGTTTGCCTATTTATCCCAGTACTTGAAAAGTTCAGCAGGATAGTTTCAAGTATGAGGTCAGCTTGGTCTATCTACTACAATTGTGAAGATAAGAGTTTTCCTTGCCTAGCCTGAGATTTGACCTCTTAGAATCCTTGACCCCTGACCTATAATTAACCCATGTGCTGTTTACCGAAGCAGCAACTTTCTGAAACTTGCACAATGTGCCCATTGTGACCATTGCTCCAGGAAATGAATGTCCTCAGGTGGTCTTCTGCTTGCCCAAGACTTGCTATTGTTTTGCAGGAAATAAGCCTGCCTGCCTGTCTGCATTCCTAAACTCCATCCTAAACTGAACTTTGGCCCTGCCCTGTTGTAATTTTCCTATCTCACTGGAGCCCAGATGTATCCCCTCCCCCACCCAGAGTGCTAAAAATATTTGGGGCTCTTGGCTTCCACAGTGCCTTGAGCCCGCTCATGAGTATATCATTTAAACTTTTTCTTTTTATCTTGCAAGAAATCTGGGTCTGGGGTCTTCTTCTTTAATCCAGCTTATAACACAATTCTGTCTCAAAACACAAAACAGCAAACCAAGTTTCAAACAGACGGGGTTGTCAGTCTGAATTCAAACTCTCTAACAAGGGACACTACTTGCTTATTCATGACAGCGCTCACACTCAGACATTTCTCTTCACTTAACATACTAGGTAAAGCATTTGTACCTATCCCCAGGTGTATCTCTCTCTCTCTCTCTCTCTCTCTCTCTCTCTCTCTCTCTCTCTCTGTCTGTCTCTTGAGCGCACGTGAGTGTGTGTGTGTGTGTGTGTGTGTGTGTGTGTACAGGTTTGTGACATTCTGGCATTATGTGTGGATTTAGAGATGAAATTCAGTATCATCCTTTACTTTTCTCTTCATCTGAGAATCTGAGATCTATTTCTTGTTTACCCATTTGTATACCAGGCTAGCTGGGCCACTGTCTTACGAAGATTTTCTCATCTCTGTCTTCTGTCTTCCTGGAGAATGCTGAGATTATTAGATTTGCTACTGTACCAGATTTACCTGACTTCTTGGGATCCTAAGTCTGGCATCCATACTTTCAAGACAAATGCTTCATTCACTTGGATACCTTCCCAGCCCATTTTTGTTTGTGAGACAGGGTTTCAAGCTGGACTCAAAGTTAGGATCCTATTGCAGTTTTCCAGAGTTTGGAACTATAGGTGACTATAGTATGTCTTCTGATTTTTAAAATAATTGTATTAAAGATCTATCTATCTATCTATCTATCTATCTATCTATCTATCATCTATCATCTATTATGCATGTGTTAATATACTACTGTGAAAATAGAAAAATACTATAACTCTCTCCCCTTGGACCCCTTCCTGAGGTCCCTGAAACTAGCCAAGGTTGAGATGGCTGTTTCTCAGAAAAGCTTTGTTCCCCCATTGCCTGGCTGGGACTGCATTCCTAGCAACCTGGTGAGACCACATTCCTCATTCCTGATCTATCAACCTGGGTGGGGCCACCCAAGAAAGCCCTACCTGAGAACTGTTAACTGTTTGCTGAGGCAGGAACTTTCTGAAGTTTGCACAATTGCTCTGCTCCAGGAAATGAATATCTTCAGGTGACCCTATTGTTTCACAGGAAATAGCTTGCCTGCCTGCATTCCTAAACTCTGTCCTAAGCCAACCTTTGGCCCCACCCTGTTAGCCTGCAGAGCCTGCCCATACCCCCTCCCCTACCCAGAGTGGGGTATAAGAATTCTGCCCCGAAAATATCCAGGGCTCTAGGCTTTTCTGCAGTGCCTAAAGCCCACACATGTGTGTGTACTGGTATTCATATTCATATTCATTAAACTCTCTTTTTCTTCAATGTTAACAGTGGTCATTAGCTGTGGTCTTGGGGTGTCTTGGGGTGTCTTGGGGTGTCCTAGGGGCACCCGCCTATTACACTACCAGCAAGTTTGCAAGTGTAACATGTGCATGCTTGATGCTCTTGGAGTTTAGAAAGTTTGCAGTATCTCTATAACTGGAGTTACAGATGGTTGTGAGCCACTATGTAGGTGCTGGGAACCAAACCTGGTTCTTCAGAAAGAGCAACATATAGTCTTAAGCACTGAGCCATCTCTTCTGCCCCTCCTCCCTAACATTTTTCTTATGCTTTTTTATGGAAACACTTGCTTTATTAGAACCTTCAACTGAATCCTTATTCTCTGAGAAGTATCACAACTACCTTTATCTTCCCCAAAAGCCCTCTGTGGCTTGTAATTTACATTTCTTTGAGGGAAGGTTTTGCCAAGGGCTAATCCTCATAGGCATTTAAAGGAAGTATGATGAAAAGGAGACTTTAATCATCCTCCTGGAGTGTGGAGGGCTGAAGGAACTCATTTAAAGACCTAAAAAGGAGACTTTAGATGCAGCACTGGGATAAGAACAAGAATTGAATGGGTTCAAAGAATTCTGAGTATGAAGCATCATATAGTGAATAGTTGCTATGATGCTAGGCAGGTGATCTCACAGCACAGCAGGAAAAGATGGAAACAGAACATTGAATTGAATACTCAATAGGAGGAGAGAGATGTAACATCAACAGTTTTGAAAGTATCTTTCCCCTATGGAATTTCTACTGTAAGGAAGGAACCTTCTAGAGCTTATTCATCTCATATATTGTGTAAAGAAAAGTAGATCTGTGCTTTGACTTTAAAAACTTACACTCTAGGGGTTGAAGAAATGGCTCAACAGTTAGGAGCAGTTGCTGTTCTCCTAGAACGCAAGTCCATAATCACAGCTACCTCTAGCTCCATGTGATCTGATGCCCTCTTCTGGCCTTCCCAAGTGCCTGCACTCATCAACACAACAGCCCCCACAACACAAAATCAAAATTGTGTGTGTGTGCATGTAAGAGCAAATGCATGTTTGTCTTAGGGCTTTTATGTTTGTGATAAAATACTGTGATCAAAAGTAATTTGGGAAGAAAAAGATTTCTTTCATCTTACAGCTCTCAGATCACACACTCCATCACTAAGGGATGTCAGAGATGGAATTTAAGCAAGGACCCTCAAGGCTGACAGTAATGCAGAAACCATGGAAGAATGCTGTTTATTAGCTTGTTTCCCACAACTTGTTCAGCCTATTTTTTTTTTTAGACCATTCATCTGAACAGGGACATTCCTGCCCCCAGTGAGTTGTACTCGTCCAAATAAATCATCAATAAAGAAAATATAGTAGACATTTGCCTACAGACAATTCTTACAGTGGCATTTTCTCAACTGAGGGTCTCTTCCCAAATGATTCAATCTTGTGCAAGGATAACATACACTTGGGCAACACAATGCTATAACCCAAAGTTGGCATGGCATTAAAAACACAGTTTCCACTGACATCTCTGCATTTTATCTTGCATTCACATTTCCTTTCATTCAAGATTTCAGCATCCTGTAGATTGTGTACATTTCCTGTTGTGGTTCCCTTTGGCATCTCATTTAACTATCACTACTATCTCAGGAGATAAATATCTGTATAATGGTCATTCTAAGCATGGCAAATTTGCACCAAGTCCTATGCAACACCATTAATAAAATTGAGTGCTGCAATAGTTGCTCTGAGGAAATCTACAACATGAGTTGTTATTTTTGACTATTTTAGTAATTTTGTTTTTCTTACATGTTATTATTAATGACTCAGCCACTTCTCTGAAAACATAGGCTTACCCCTCACAGACAAGGATATGTGACCACAGATATCAGGGTCACAGCCTGCATTCTGGCTGTCCAAATAAGCCAGGCTTGGTCACCCATCCATAATTGGCTAGTTTAAAAGACTAGTTAAATAGTGAAGACCAGGTAAATAGACTTGTTTGCTGCACTTAGAAGAGGAGTGAAGAGATCCAGTGGCCTCCTATGTTCATCTTTGGGGTTGTGATATGAGTCTTGAGTTTAAATAAGAGGCTGGAAGTGCATTTAACTACTCAGTTCTAATCAAGGTATCATTCATCCTCTTTATCTAGCTTCAGTTGCTCTTGTAAAGTGTTCTGATAAGTTATCTTACAGTGTAAAATCTCTTTCCAGGAGATAAGTTCCTTCTCTAGCTGACACCAAGTTTCAGCCTTTTCCATTTCTGAACATGACACTCCTGGGGAAATTATAAATTCATGGAGTCTATTGTTCTCTAGTTTGATAGTCAAAATGAGGGGGGTGCATGTAGCTAGTTTGAACATACTTGTTTTTGTCCAGGTGGTTACAGAATATAGGTGTTTGTGATTTATCACATGTCTATGCAGGTGTTTGAACAGACCTCACTAACCCTCAATAGAAGAACAAGTTTAAAGTCAGCAAAGAGTTTAACAGTTAAGAGTAGCTTCAGCACACACTGACAACCTGAGACTGAGTTTGGTCCAGAACCTATGTAAAAGGGCATACATAAATGTGATGGCATGTATCTGTGACCTCAGCATCTGACATAGAGATGAAAGTAAGGGACAAAGAATCATTTGTAAGATTGTGGGCAGTGAGCCTGGAGCACGAGGAACAGCAGAAATAAGAGGGATGGAGAAAGTCCACTTTAGAAAATGTTTCTCTGATCTCCATATATGTTTCTCTCTCTCTTTCTCACTCCCCCCCCCCTTTCTCTGTATGTGTGTGTATGTGTCCATACAACCAGAGGGTGTACTTCCTTGTGGGGGATATTTTATAATATATAATATAATAGAAACATTTGGAGATATCTGAGGGTCTACTCACAGTCAGTCTAGGAGGATTAGACATTGGTAACTCACACTTTTACTCCCATCACAGGGAATATCCTGGGAGTGGTGACCCACGCCCTTAATCCAAACTGAGTTTGTTAGTTTACAGAAGGAGTTCCAGGCTCCCAGGCAGGCAGTGGTGGGTCTATGCCTTAACTGAGCAAAGAGAGCATTTAAGGCAGGCATAGAAAGACAGAGGAGGCAGAAGAAGCCAGGAGGAGCCAGGCTGAGTAAGCTGAAACACAGCTGGGTGAGATCTGAGTATGTGGTTTCTTCTCTAATATCTCTGACGTTCCCAGAGATCTGGCCCTGAGTTTCCTTAATTCGTACAACACTTATTTGCATCAACATGTTTTTGCATGTGCACACACACACACATACAAACACATAGAAAGAGACAGAGACAGAAGAATTTTTAAATATTTTTTTTCTGTGTTTATTTGTGTATGGAGCTTATGCCTGCAGTGTTTGTCTGTGTATCATGCTTGTATCTAGTGTCTTCAGAGGCCAGAAAAGGGTCACATCCTCTGGAACTGGAGATACAGATAGTTAGAAGCTTTCATGTGGGTACTAAGAATAGAACCAAGATCTTCTTGAAGAGCAGCCCATACTCTTAGCCATTTTTAAATGTTCTCAAGTAAGAGAAGTAAGTTTAATATTTTGAACATAATCTGGGAAGTAAGTGTCACAGAAGTTTATAAAGTAGTCCCCTGTGCTGAATACACAGTAAATGGGGTGGTAAACCCTCCCACAGGCTCCATGGGCCGAGTTCTTCTCCATAGCCTTCAACAAAGGAAGATCCCCCTTCATGCCCCTTCTATGGAAACCTACTATTTCCCAGCTGTCTCAGAGCATTGCATTCCCATTTGGCACACTGGCAAACATTTAATCCTATTGTTGTAGTAAGTATGTCTGTACTTAAATTTGAAGCATGTGGCTGCTGTAATGAGCTCTCAAGATTTCTGTTCAAAGTTCTGTACATTCTCAGGGAAGAGGACAACAAAATTGGGACTCAGCCCTAGGGCTAACTCCATGTAGATGTTATTTAGTGCTGGTTTCATACAGGTCTCTAAATAAGTCCAAGCAGGCATATTCTTGGAAATAATTACCCTCAGTTGAAAAAAAAGTGGATAATTATGATATAAATTATCCAACTAGGGAAGTTGCTTAGAAATGGTTCATGTACCTTTCTTATGTTAGAGATAGATGGAAGTCTAAGTAGCAGAAGTGACTGTATTAGATAACTAGTTAGAAATTCACAGGCATGAAGGTCACTGAAGGTGAACCCCCTCCCTCTTTTTGCGTTGAACTCTACTTCCTGTGTCCTGGTAACACAATAATTTTAAGGAAGGCAGAAGTATGAAATTATCTCTCATTAAAAATTTTGAGTTACCGTGTTATTGTTGTTAAAATATAAAATACTTTCCCAAAGCTCATGTTTAAACATTTGGTTCACAATTGATAGCACTGTTTGGGGAAGCTGTAAAACTTCAGGGGGTGGGACTTTCCTGGAGGAAGTAGGGAAGTAGTGGGCCTTGAGGCTCTATAAACCAGCCCCACTTCCTCATGTTCTCACTGTGCTTCCTGAATGTCAAGGCAACATGAACAGCAGCCTCCTGATTTGCTATTCCTGCCATGCTTGTTGCTGTACTTACCCCACCACAACAGATTATTCTTCTTGGAACTGGGAGTAAAACACACTCCATAGGCTGCTTTTATCACAGCAGTCAGAAAGTACCAAAGACCAAAGACATAGTTACTCATCAGTGACCTTTTTCAAGTAGCTTGGTCAGTTTGGTGACCCCATTGATAAAGTTCGAAGACCCACAGTAAGAAAGAAGCCATGCTCTTGTCAAGAGAGCAGCCGAAGTCAGACTAGGAAAAGCAACATAGTTCTATAGAAGACATAATAAGAAGATAAAATAAGTAACTTCTTGATGAGCTAGGCATTCGTGGATTTCAAAAGTCCCTTCCTGAAGGCAGTTGCTGACAGTCACTGCTTGTGCCTGGTAGTGCTGTGAGTGTAAATTCTTTTCAATGTTGCTATCTTCTTTGTTTGGATGTCAGCCAAAATCTTGAGCCTGATTGCTCTGACCCTGAAGATCCTCACTTTTCCAGAGAACAGCTCCCCTCCCCTCATTATCTATTCTCCACTTGGTAGTATCTGGGGAGGAACTAAAGGCCTTTTCAGGAAAGATTATCTGAAAGAAGACCATCCCAGAATTATCAGCACTTTGCAGTGCCCCAAACATACAGGAAAAAACTCAGTGTTATTCTGTGCCTGCTTTAGTGTCTTCCTAGTGAAAGCATATGTCTCAGCTTGTCACCATCACCAAACTCCAGTTTCTTAGCTTTCCCCATGTGGACAGAAGATCAGTGATGCTCTAGACGTCTTCAGGTCTTCAGCATCAGACCAAGAGTACTGAGGCATCTAGCTTCACAGAACGAGCAGATCCTGTGTTCTCATTCTCTACAGCACACAGATGACCACTATTGGACTACCCAGCTCATACTACTCTGTAAAACACTTGAAGAGATCCACTTCTAAATGTATACATCCTATAGGTTCTCTTTTTCCAGAGATTCCTGCTTTATGCATTCCACTCTTGGCTACCTGAAAACCTCCATTATTGAGCCTATCTGCTTTTCTAAATTTCAACTCAAAAGGGAAATTGTCTCCCTCTCTCTTGTTCATCCCCCTCTTCCTGGCATCTACTGAGACCTCAGCTTGTCTGTAACTGTCTCTCTTCTTTCTGTCTTTTGCCTTCTTGGCATCTACTGAGTTCTTCAGTTTGCCTGCTTTGTTGTTTGTTACTCTCAATCTCCAACAAATGTGTCCTCAAATTTTCATCTGAATCCATATTTAATCATTTTCATCTGGGAAACTGAGGATCTACAAAAGGCCTTTGATGCAAAGAATGGCTATGAGAATCAAGTTGATGCTCACAGGGGAACTTTTTTATCTTGCTTCATGATGAATGCATTATAACCAATTTTATCAAAGATCATTTTTAAAAATTATTTATGAAGGCAAACTATCACAGATATATCATTACTGAGATGTAGGTTTTATTACAGTATTCTGTAATTTCCTTGTGAATTGATTTTTACCCAACTAGTAGTTACTATAAAACTCTACTTTCTAGTTATCTTGGCATGGAAATGCTATGACTGAGTCTGTTAGATAGGAGGATAGCATTGAGAGAGCCTGGGCAACACCTGCAATAACAGGGCATAAAGAGCAGTAGTTGGTACTTGACTCTAGGTAGTTCAAATGATGGCTGTGAAATCAAGATTTCAAGAACTATAGGTAGGTAGTGGAAAACTCTAGATAGGACAACTCAAGTAAATGTCAGAGACTTCGTCTCCAGGGACTATCAGAGAGAACTGTTCTTCTGTTTCCTAGTTAGCTTTTTCACCTTTGGAAATATGCTAATCTCTGCTCACATTCCTACAGTCTGAGTTTTGGATAAAATAAAGTTTCCTGAAAGTGTCCACTTAGACAAGATATAGAGGAGGGGATAGCCAGGAAAAGAGAAATACAAGCCCTGTGCCAAAGATCAGGTCACTGAGGCTCACCTGTTTCTATAGAGAGTATGCTCCCACCTTTGACAATGCCTCCTACCTCAAAGACCCCATTACCCATGTTCCGGGTTGGGATATCTCAGGCATTCACTTGGGCACTCCATGCCTAACTTCTCTCCTTGGTTATCTTCCCTCTAGTCTTTCTGTCTATGGTCTTGCTTTTGCATAGTCTTGCACAGTCTGATTCATGACCCTAGAGTTTTTTGTATAGACAAGAGTTACACAGGAGACTTTAACTGCATGGGAAATTTATTGCAAAACAACTGATAGCCTGCAACGTTTATCAGGATGAGATTTTTACCCAGCTCCTCAAACAAGGTCAAACCTGCTCCACTCCATAACCATTGACATATATACAGAAGTTCAAGGTTTACTGTCCTTGTTCCTAACTCTACCTTAGGGAAACTCTCAGAGTTCATGTCTTACCTTTTTACTACCCATCCCTCTATATTTCTACCTATTCCCATTGCTTTTTAGCCACAATGAAGCTTCTTAGATCAACCTGAGTATTTACAAATTAATCATCAATCTTATAAAAGACTAACATGTACTAACGAGTGATCTGACTCCTGAAAAATGCAAGGGCAAGTACACTTACTACCTGTGTATTATGTGCTAACATTTGAGACATTCTGCTTGTCAATTGCCAAATGAGAAAATTTTATTGTCTTATACATGTGTTATGAAAACTGAATTAGCAGAAAAATGATAACTGTTGAGACTGATGTTGGAGCTAGAAAGATGGTTCAGTGGTTAAGAGCACTTGTGGACCTTGCAGAGAACCCAGGTTTGCCATGGAGACTCATAAGCATCTGTAACTCCATTTCTAGGGAACTTAAACCCTTTTCTGATATTTTCAGGGAACAGGAGTGCATGTAATGCACATACATACAATTCTAAAAATACTGACACAAAAGCTAAGATAAATATTTTTAAGCTATGAAAGTATTTTAAAAAATTATTTGCAGAATCTCACGTTTTGGAAGTTTTAACAGAAGTATCCCAATGCCCTGTTTTGTGTTTATCTGTGTTATAATGATATTAAAGCCTGTAGGCCAGGATTTATTTTGCCTGCCTATAATCTCATCATTTGCATAAAACAAGAGGATAGTGAAATCTTGTTTCAAGAAACAGAATAAAAGGTCCAGATGACATTGAAACATTTTATACTAAATATTGAAATTGATTACCCCATGCGAGAGTCTAGAAAGTGTTTCTACTAGATCCTAATCACACTTGTTGCAAAACAAACACAACCTGTCAATGGGAGAGAGCTGCTTCTTCCCAACCCAGACAAGTTAGCCAGTGGGATGCTTGTTGTATGAGGAACTGAGTTTGCATTTCTAACACTCATATGGAAAGTTAGGCATGCTGTGGACTGTAGTGAGGGTGGTAGGGAGACAGGGAGATAGATCCCTGAGACATGTGGGCTTGTCAGACTTGTCACTCCTCAAGTCTAGGGTTCATCTAATGCTGACTCAAAGTAATAAGCCAAAAAGCAAATGAAGGAGGCACCTCTTATTCTCCACAATCCTTTGCACACTTGTGCATAACCACACACATGAATGCACACACAAAGACACAGATGAACAAAGTTAAATTTTTGTTCAAATTTTTCTAGAATGAACACGTCATTCATTAAGCTGAATATTCATTCCCCAAAATTCAATAAGAAATGAATCTTTCTTACTTAATTTGGCAAGGTAATAAAAATACAAGATAAGAGTTCTCATCTTTTCCTCCATCGTTAGCTCCAACACTGACTTTTCCCCTGTATCTTCATGGCAGGACATTAGAGTTGGATAAAGCTCTGTTAGGAATGAAAGATGCAAGAAACCAGTGACAGAGGAGAAGGAAACTCCCATGTTCACCCACCAACAGAACAAGGTAGTGAGAAGAACCTTGTTTCTCAAATGTGAGAGGAGAGCTCATTGGATGAGAACTTCTTATCTCTCATGGCCCACAGCATTCTAGCCTTGGACTTTTCCTACATCTCTGGACCCACCTGCTTTCCTCTTTCTAAATAAACTATCTCCATGTGTTTTGGATTTTACCCTTTGTTCGGGGACCTGGAAATCAGCAGGCACTCTGTGAAGTCCATTACATATCTATATCTCTGAGTTGCATGGTAAGCCAGCTCCTGCAGCTTTTCCTCTGAGGAGTGGATAATAGTAGATTTAACAGATATCAGAATTCTAGAGTGATTGTTCAATTCTCTTCAGGGAGGAGTTCATTGTCCCTTAAGCCAAAGCAGTCATTTCCTTCACAATTTGTCTCATTGTGCAACATGGAACATTTCTGAACACTGAGGAGTCTTATGTGGCATCAGACAATTATATATAATCAATAATCAACTTGTGTGTGGTACACGCACTCACACATGCAGAATGTAAGAGACACTTGAAAAGTACTCAAATTAGGAAGATGTTCTGCCTTCATAACCACTAAATATTTATGCATACTTCATATATGGACAATGCACTGGAGTTGAGGCCCTTGTATCCTAGATTGTCACCCCGTCTGGATATCTCTGAGGATTAATCTTTGCTATCAATTTGATAAGATGTAGTAGTATCACATAGGAGACAAAGTGGCCTGTTTGTAAGAAAGGTTCTTGGTTGTGCTAGCTGATATGGCAACACCCTAACTGTGGACGGTATCATTTCCTAGGCTGAGTCCTTTACTGAATAAGAAGATGGACTGACCTCAGTGACAGTGTCCATCCGTCTCTATTTCCTCACTACAGATGCAATGCGACCAGCTGCCACATCTGCCTTGTCATAGTAGACTTTACCTCCTGGAACTTCAAACCAAACCCTTTTTCCTGAGATGGTTTGAAAGAGAACGGGCCCCACAGGTAGGCTTACATATTGATTACTTAGTTATTAGGAAGAGGAAGTGTTTGATAGAATCAGAAAGATTGGGAAGTATGCCCTTGTAAGGACCAGAAGCGCTCTCTCTCTCTCTCTCTCTCTCTCTCTCTCTCTCTCTCTCTCTCTCTCTCTCTCTCTCTCTCTCTCTCTCTCTCTCTCTCTCTTCCTCAGCTATGTCTCCATCACTATGCATGCTGCCAGGCATCCTGCAATGACAATAATGGACTAAACTATGAAATTGTAGACAAGCCCCAATCAAATGCTTTTTTCATGTGAGTTGCTGTAGTCATGGTGCCTCTTCACAGCAGTAGAACACTGACAAAGACAATACCTTAAGTTGCTTATTGTTAGGTATTTTGTTTCAACAACCAGAAATGTAGCTATCACAATCTCTGTGATTTAGAGTGAGTCTTCCTTCATACAGAAGTCTTCTTTTATGTCCTCCATGGGCACCAACAATATAGTGTACACACTGCAATAACAGATATGTAATTAAAAATAAAAATAAATCTTAAAACAGATAAAAGCTACAAAGGATCTGGAGATGGAGCTTTGTCAAGTGCTTGCCTAGCATGCATGAAGTCTTGAGCTCAATCACCAGCACCATATAAACTCATGTGGTAGTGCATCCCTATGGCCCCTGTACTTTGGAGGTAGAGGCAAGAGGATGTGAAGTTTAAAAGTGACCTGAGATATGAAGTATGAGTCCTCCCTAGGCTACAAGAGACCCACTATCAATGATAAACTGGAAAGCCTTGGCAATCATGGTTATCAAGCAAATAGGGAAAAGAATGGAGACAAGTCCATACTGCTGGAGACAGTGTGGCTATTTTCTGTCTGGGTTTAACACCTATCAATATTTAAATCCATAAACTGTATAGTTAACAGTGGTGTAGATATGTCAGTGCTGGATACAGACATGAAAGTGAAGTGACAAGGGAGGAGACATGATAGGCCGGTTTGATGCTCCTCTCTAGCTCCATGTCTAGAGGAAACAAACCAGCACTGGTATTCACAAGGGGAGGAGCAACTAGAACTTTGATTAACACGTCTGTACCATGGCAGACTGGGCAGCTATTTAAATAATAGGTTGATTTCTAATTTTTTACTTTATGGTCAGTGAAGTGAGACGAGCACTTCCACAAGACCCTGTCTTTGGACTTCTGTAGGAGCATCCTTAACTTGAGGCTGAATTTGGCTTTTTTTTTTTTTCCTCCAAAGGGATATCTGGCAACACCTGTATGATGTGGAAATGTCTTTCTGTATGCTGGGAATATCAGTCTTTAAATAAAGGAGCTGTTTTGGCCCATGACAGGCACCATAGAAGAAGGAGGTGGGGAATTAGAATATGTTGGAAAGGAAGGGCAGAGTCATAAGAGATCTAGCCAGCCGCCAAAGAAGAAATGTGTAAGGAACACAAGTGAGGAACAGGCCACGTGGCAGGACAGATGAATAGAAATAGGTTGAGTTAAGATTTAAGAGCTAGCTAACAATGTGCCTAAGCCATAGACCAAATAGCATGAAGCTAATATAAACAACTGAATCTTTTTTTTTGGGGGGGGGGGTGACTAAGAAGCAGCAGGCTGCTAAGGGGTCCAGGACTGCAGGTCTGGGGGTCTGGGACTTCTGGCCGGCCAGGGTCAGGAAACCATACTGTAACACCTGTAGATATTTGTGGTTACTGTAACTTGAGAGAAGGGTGCTAAGGTAGTGTACTTTAGGGACTCAGAATGAAGAGAAGTTATCTGGTTCACTGATCCACAGTTGAACATTCTTGAACTCAAGAATGAATATGGTATAGGTGAAGTACTGAAAAGATATATGTAACATGAGAAAAGAAAAATAAACATACATGTTTTAAAGGACTGCTATGGCATATACAGGCACACAAACAGTCACCGCACAAACCCAGTTTTACTGATATAAATAGTATTAGGCTGGGCAAGCATTTGGTACAGATTTTATATAAACTGAAACATGAAATTGCATACCTATGTCAAACAGTTCTGAATTTTCCAGGTTATTTTGTTGTTAATTTCTTTGGGGGGTTGATTTTGTTGTTGTTTGTGTGTGTGTTTGCTTTTATTTATTTATTTATTTATTTATTTATTTATTTATTTATTTATTTATTTATTTATTTATTTATTTTGTGTGTGTGTGTGTGTGTGTTTTGAGACAGTATGGTGACATGATTGGTAACCCAGTGTAGCTTCAGACAGTCTATTGAGCTTGGGATGAGTTTGTACTTTGACCCTTCTGGATTTTCTTTCTGAGTGCTAACATTACAACTGTGAGCCACTATACTTGGTTTTATACAGTATTGGGGATTTATCCTGCACTTTAGGCAAATACTGCACCAGCTGAGCTATATCCTCAGCCCTTAATTTCCTTTATGTAATAATTTGGTGAGGGGAAAGGGCTTTTGATGCTTTGCAAGTGGAACTGAGAAACCCTTCATCCTCCCATTATTGTGTAGAAAGCTAGCTGTTTGCTCACACTTTGCCATTTGCCATTTCAATGCACTGGAAATCCCTAACGCAAAGAACAGCCATCTGCTTAAGCTTACTAATTGATGAGTATGTTCATTAATAAGAGAAAGTATTTAAAATTTTACAGAATCTAGTAATTGGGTGAGGAAGCATTAGGTGTCTTGTCATTCATTCAATAAATTCAAGATGTTTTTGCAGTATGCTATGTTACCAGGGTCAGAGAGGAAGTGAACCATCTCTCCACAGAAACCCTTAGTAAAAGACAAGTGATTTATATGATCTAAACAGAAACCAGAATATAAAATTGTTGTGGAATATTAGTTGAAGATGTGTTACATTTGTTTGTGTTATGGACTGTTCATTTAATGATGCAAAGATGTGTTATCTACCCCCAAACACTTGATTGATCTAATAAACAGATGAGCAGCCAATAAAGAGAGGGAGGATCAAAGAAGAAGAGGAAGGTCCTGGGTTGGGAGGGGCAGCCACACAGCCAGACACAGGACAGGAAGAAAACATACACGGAAACAGAGAAAGGGAAAAGCCTAGACTTCAAAGGTAGATGAGATAATTTAAGTTTAAAAAAAAAAAAAAAAAAAAAAAAAGATGGCTAGAAATAATCCAAACTCAGGGTGGGCATTTGTAAGTAACACTAAGTTTTCATGTGATCATTGGAAGCTGGGTATCAGGCCCCCAAAGAGAAAAGAATAAAAACAAATACATATAATAGCATCTATCATTTCACAAGGCAGGTGGTACAGACATTCTGTATGAAAGATGTGAAAACAGCTTTAGGAATTTGCGTATGGATTTGGAGATATTTAAGGGTAAGAAGGGATTGTAGACTTGGTAGCAACTAGAATCACACAGGAGACAGGCATCCGCACATGTCTATGAGGGATCATCCAGAGAAAGTTAAATGAGATTGGAAGACCCACCCTACTATGGACTGCACCACCTGTGGGCTGGGGTCCTAGAGTACAGAAGAGGAGAAAGTGAGCTGAGCATCAGTGTCCTTGCTTCTTGGTTATGGACTCACTCTGACAGCTGCTTCACACTCCCCCTGGAATGCCTTCCCACCACAGTGGACTGTACCTTCAAATCATGAGCAACAATGAACCCTTTCTTAAGACTACTTCTTGGGTATTTTATCATAACAGAGAAAAGCATAATACAAGAGGAAAAATATCTGCTCTGCCCACAGAAAGAAGGCATTGTGAAGTTCCACGAGAAGATGAGGGACATGAAATGTCAACAAGTCCTGAAATTCCAGTAGTAGAATTGGAATTATCTAAGAAAGTTTGGATTGGCCAGAAGTACAATTTGGGACAAGGATTTGGGATGTTCCCTGATTTCAGGCTTAAGACACAAAGTAGCCATGCAAAGGCAAACTCCCAGGGAATTAGGTAAAACAGGACCAGGATTCTGACCCCATGTTCTTGGTCTCCATGTTTTATCAGGAACAAATTCTTTCTTTCTTTCTTTTTTTTTTTTTTTTTAAATTTCTTCATTTTATTATTTTTTATTAAAAAGATGTCTTTTTTATCCACGTATGCCCTTGCTCACTCTCCCTTCCCTCCTTGCAATCCTTCTCAGTCAGCTTTCAGCCTCTCCCCTCCCCATCTTCCATCCCCTCTTCATAAAGAGCAAGACGTCCCAATGTGAGTCAGCTCAGTGTGGCATATCCACTCCAGGCACATCCAATTTCCCCGTGAGAAAGTCAAGATTGGGTTAGGTGTTCCTCTGCATGGAATGGGCTCCAAGGTGCCAGCCCATGCGCAGGAATACAGTCTGATCCCACCCCTCCTAGGCTCCACATACTGCCCATGCCAATCGACAGTTACCTACCCTTGAAGGGCCTAGCTCCTTTTCCCGATGGATCTCCAGTGGCTGTTCTTGATTCAATGATTTCCCCAGAGCTCCAGCTAGCCATCACTGTGGGAATTTTTCTCATAATCCATATCCCCTTCCTCATTCAGACTCTCATCCCCTGATCTCAGCTGGATCAGGAGGTTGGCCCAGTGCTCAGCCATGGATCTCTGCCTCCACCTTGATTCCTTGCTGGATGTAGGTGTCTGGGTGGTTATTTTTTGATTCTAGGGGAAGTCTTGTTTAGACACCCCCTCCACTATTTGTTGGACACCTATCCAGGGACATCCTGTGAATTTTTGGAGGTTTCCCTAGTATCCAGTCTCTTTCCAATCCAACATTATTTTCCTCTACCAAGATATCCATCTCTTTTTTCCTCCTTCTTTGTTGATCCTCTCACTCAGGCATGTCTGTCTTTCATGATTTGGGCTGGAAAATGGCTCAGCCATTAAAGGCTAGGCTCACAGCCAAAATTATAGGAACATTTTCTTATTCTCAGGTCGGATAACAGGTATTAAAACCACGGGCCGCTTTCCAAACCCTTCACTTGCTTTATGAAAAGCTTCAGCAGTTAACTTGTAGGACTTTACACTTCCTTTACAAATGCTCGAGCCAGCCATGGAGCAGACAGCATCAGTGTTGTCCACATATTTCTGCTCTGTGGTCTGCCCCTGGACTGTGAGACACACCCTGCCCTAGCTTGAGGAATCTCTGGCCCCATAAACCACTCTCTGAGCTTGAACAGAGCTGTATTTTAAGCAGTTTCTACTGTACCATTGTCTAAAGTTCATGCACTCTTACAGCTTGTAACACACTGCCCCAAAGCGGAGCTCCTTGGTGTAGAGTGTTTTGAACAGAGGAAATTACAAAAGGCCTCACACTGGCTCCTTCGAACCTTTCCCATTCTCTCGCCATCCGGCGCTCTAACTCCTCTAAAGTGAGGAAACCACTTGTCCCTCCCTCCAGAGGCTCATAGAAGTTAGAACTCCATTTCCCCAAAGTAAGGCATAAAACCCAAGAAGGTGTGTGTCTTCACTTGAAAGCTTCCACTAAAGAAAGGTCCTGCTGCACTGTGTGAGAAAACCGAGCACTATTTAGATCATAGAAGACAGACAGTCTGAAGAGCTTCCTCTTCAGTCTGTTCCTGCTTGTGTAACCATGTTGGAATACAGAAAGGTATTCAAGAGATATATGTGTGCCCTTTGACTAGCAGAGACAATTATTGAGACCATGGTCACTATGAAATTGGAGAAATAATATGGATGATGCCCTGGTGCCAGCTGCAGGAGGAGCCAGTGTCCTAGAAAATTATTTCACAGTTCTGGCAACTTATCAGACTTCCTTTCAGAGAAGTCCAGTCCAGACAAAGATGTATGAGTGGGGCCACACCCCACAGCTGGCTCAGGACTTGGTAGCTATATATATATATATATCTTTGACTCTCTACTTAAACCTAGACCTTGTGTCAGTACCCCACAGATGAGGTAGGGGGTATCACTGTACCTCTCTCTTCATCTCCCTAGGTAGCCATGTCAGATCAGTCAGTCCTCTTTCTTTGCTTTTTAACTATTTCCTGTTCCTTTAGTTGGCTTACTGAGAACAGATGACCAAATCTGTCATGCGCAGACTGCCAAGCCCCAGGCTCAGTACAATGTTAGATCTCACTACTTCACATTTCTATGTCTCTTTCTGTACTTCACTAAATCTAAAAGCATCAAAATAAACTCCTTCCCAAGGAGTTTTTTGAAGACTTTCACATCACATATATCTGTATTAAATCAATAGGTTCTCTGAACAACCTGTCTTGATCTTTATGAAGGAGGAGGGAAGGTTTATCTACTCCTACCATACCAGTAGGCACCTGTTTTGTTTTGCTTTTCTTCTTCCAGCATTTTTATAGTTGTCATGCCAACCCTCTCAACTGCCCCATCCTGCTACTGAGGACCAGGGACACTTAAACCCTGTATTATCAATGATGTATTAAGCAATCCAGTTGATTTAACGTTGAATAATATTTCTTATAGATTATAAGTTGCCACAGTTTTCATCTTGAATGTCCCAAAAGACCTCTTTTTTCAAGATTTTGTCAGTACCTTAGCCCTTATGGAGGTGGTGGAATCTTAAAGAACTGGGGACTAGCAAACAGTATTTGGGGTCAGGCCATGTCAGTCTAAACTGGAAGCTCCACTCCAGCCTCATCTTCCCCCATTCCAAACCTTACCCCTTCTCACAAGGCCTCCCAAAAGGTGGCTCCTCCCCCAGAGCTGCTCAACACCTGCCTATAGGGTATGTAAGCTCTGGTCCACACACCTGCCATATGCTTTCTCCTTCCCCAAATCACCTGGGAATGCTTTGCTCATTAAACCTGGACTTTTAACTTATCTTGATTTGGTTTACTTCATTGACAGAGAAACCTAGTACCAGGGATCCAAAAATACTTATCAATGTCCTTGAAGAGAATAAGGAAATTCAGCTCTCGTTCCTTACCCTCTCCTGTTCCGTCTTTCCGCTAGTGCAATGGTTGTTGTTTGGTTGGTTGGTTGGTTTTCAGATGTTTCTTCACCACAAGCCCCCAAATGAAGTGACACTGGTCATGTATTAAATCCTCCAAAAGTATGAGTTGAAATAAACCCTTTATTTTTTCTGTTTTTCATGTATATGTGTACATACATGTTTTGTGTGCAGTTCTACATGCATGTGAAGGCCAAGGCTGACATCAGCAACTATTCTCTGACTTTCTTCTACCTGTGTGCCATCAGCTCTGGAGTGGAGAAATGGTAGAGCTGAACAGGCCTCACAGCATACTTGTGTATTTTAAAGAACTGAGAACCTTTAGACTCAAAATAAATACAGTCAAATAAAATGTCACCCTGTGAAACCTGACGCGTTTTATAAAGAGAAGTGGAATAGCTCCAGAGGAAGTCTCTTCCGTCTTCTTCTTCTGCCCAAGGTAACCCAGAGGCATCTACTTGGAGTCCTTTGAAAGCTGCAGAGGCAGATGTTTACAGAGCTCACTCTCAAGCCCAAATTATACGTAGTATGTAAGCAAGCTTTCCTCTAATAGAAATCAAAATCAATAAATGTGCTTGTTTATTCCACCCCAGTAGTTCACAAACACATTCATTCACATCCTAGTAAATCTCTGCCAGTAAAATAGCTCTGTGAATAAGCACACTGTCTGTGAAAGCAAAAAGCCCTGGGTTCAAATCCCTATGAAATAAGATGGCATGGCTATGCTTGTGCCTGCTATCCCAGCACTGAGGTGCAGGGAAAAGCATGTGTCTTCCAAGCTGTTGGCCAGTCAACATATACACAATGGTGAGCTGTGAGTTCAATGGAGAATCTGACAGAAAAAGTACATTCAATGGCCTTCTCTGCCCTCCACATGTGTACTAGGTGCCTATGCAGTCACACACATCTGTACAACACACACACCACACACAAACACACCACACATACCACACATATACACACCCCAAATACACACACATCTCTCTTTCTCTCTCTCTCTCTCCCTCTCCCTCTCCCTCTCCCTCTCTCTCTCTCTCTCTCTCTCTCTCTCTCTCTCTCTCTCTCTCTCTCTCTCTCTCTCTCTCACACACACACACACACACACACCACAGTATATATTTTATATATTTTCAAAAAATAAAAGTATATATTGCCAAAATAAAAAAAAAGTTCCTCAAACAATGCCATATATATTTAGTGTCAATAGAGGACAACACTTTCTAACAACAGCTGCCTTAAACACTAGCATATACAAGAACAAATGCATGCTTGGATACTTGAATAGATGCCTATATAGGTGATCTTTAAAATGTTAATATCATTGGTGACATTAAGAAATAGTTTTGCTTTAAAAATGCTTTCAGGATTGTGTCTAGTGAACACATATGGATAAAATCAGAAACCTATACATAAGTTAATTTTAAAAATCAAAATGGGAATCCCAGGCTCAGATTAAGATAAATCTGGCATGATCAAGTTTAGGCTCCCTAAGTATATTATCCACATGAAAATAATTCCCACAGCATATGCCTCTGTGTGCCTTCTCAGCTAAAACTCCAAATCTGCTCAGCTTTGCACCTGCAACCAAAGACGATATATGAGCATCTCAGACAGAGGCAGAAACAAGATATTATAAATCAAGGAGAGGTGGCTGTTCTGCCTAGCTTTGGCAAGATGCTTTCAAATTTGATATGCATGCTTCTTACACTGCAACACCAGGAAACTGCAGGTTGAGGAGCAGATATGAGTAATACGATGCACAGAAATTCTAATTCTCAGAGATGTAGATGAAGCAGTGAAAGGTTAGGCCACCTGTTCCAAGTCTTCCTGCCTGAATGTTTTGTAAATGCAGCATCACTAGCCTTGTACTTCCTGTGAATCCAATACTTGAGAAATGGACACCTCAGCAATCTGCAAATAAATCACCCACCCACTGTATTCCTGAGAAGATCCATTGGGAGATGCATCAGAAGCTACAGTTACTGAGAAAAGCTGTCAAGTCTTCTAAAGTCTACTGGCATTGTATAGAAAATGACTATTGTTTATCCTCAGGGACAGGCTTGGTGCCATAGACAAGCCATTAACAATTTAACAATTTGACGCTATGATAGGTTAATCTTGATTGTCAGCTTAATGGGATTTAGGGTTCCCAAGAAAATAAACCCCCAGGGATATCCATGAAGCGAGTTTCTGGCTTGGGTTAATTATGAAGACCCACGACCGTGTGTGTGTGTGTGTGTGTGTGTGTGTGTGTGTGTGTGTGTGTGTGTGTGTGTGTGTGTGTGTGTGTGTGTGTGTGTGTTGGGGGGGAGGGGTGTTGTGCCATAGGGTAAAATACCAGACTGAAAAAAGGGGAAAAAGCCTACCATCAATGTGCATCTCTTTTTGCTTTCTCACCATGGAGGTAAAGTGACCAGCTGTCTTAAGACCCTGCTGCCCACATGCCTCCCCTTCCCTGATAGACTGACTGTACCTGAAAAATTGTCAGACAAAATTTACCCTCCCTACATGCAGTTGCTTTTGTCACAGCAGCATAGGAAGTAACTCATAAAAACCGACAGGAGGAAGGTCTAGAGTTGAAATCATCCATATCCCTTCTCCTTCCACTATGCCCTCTGCCTGGACCGCAGCTTCGCTACATTTTAAATTACTCTCTGGAGCCAAGCATTTCAAGAATCTGTAATAAGGTTATAGAAACACAAGGAGAATATTCCAGGCAGTATCACAGGCAAAATTCTTAAGTGACAAGGTGTTATGATAATAGTAACATCTTTTTCTTACATGTCTTTAGTTGAAGAAATAAATGAAAATTTAAAGTTATTTAAAGTTTATTTGATTTCAAATTAATTTGGAAAAATTCTAGATGAAATAAATGCATCTGGAGGAGATGGGGGGAGTCTCTGGGAAATTACACCAAGAAAATATAATCTTAGGACTAGACATCAGCTTGGGTGGCATCGTGTTTTACAGCACCTGTGCAGCTCTTGATTCAAGCTTTAGCCCTGCACAAACTTAGAGTGTGTGGTATGCCTGTAACCTAGAACTCAAGAACTGAAGACAGAAGGACCAAAATTAAGCATAGTGATATCTAGCCTATCCTGGGTTGTAAGTGACCACCTCTTTAAAAAGGAAAATAAGACAAAAAGGGGGGGAGGAAGTGAAAAGGGGCAGAGAAGCAGGGAAGAAGAAAGGGAGGGACAAGAGAGCGACTGAAACTTGTTCTTCCTTCTATTATATCTGCTTCCAATTCTTGTCAGCAGACTTCTCTTGTGACAATACTAACTTAGTACTATATTATCTTAAAATATACGAATTATGCTTTGCAAAGAGACCTTGCTATCATGGTAAAGAAGATTCTAGAACTTTTGCCTTTCTCTATCATAGTATATTTAATGAACACCTGCCTAAAATAGTAACTTCAAGGAATTTTCCAGTCATACCTGACTGGTGATTAAGAGTACAGTAATTGAATGTCATAATCTCTTAGACTATTTGGGGTATAAGTCAAATGAGTAAGTCTGAGTGACTATCACATATCAATAATAACATGGGATTAGTTCAAAACAATGACAAATGGTTTTTGCACAGTGAAACATGCACACACAGTGATTTCCAGGCCATGCCAGATCCAAATCTTATTCATGCATTCTCTTTATACAGGACTTATGACAAGCAATCAGGTACTAAATTCATGCTCACTGGCAAACCTCACCTTTACTCTAATCTCATATAGATCCAGCACAACTCTTATTTTAAGCACTATGCTTTATAGTCCACATATATTTGATGCTTTCAACGACAAAGAAACTGTTGTTTTGGAAGAAGTACATACTATCCCTTTCCTGAATGCAGATTTATACCTGGCTAGATACTTCCTCACAGATTATACACCTTTTAGATTGTCTGGTTTCTTCCTCCTCATCTTTTTTTTTTTCTTTTTTTCTTTCTTTCTTTTTTTTTTTTTTTTTTTTTTAATACACCAAGCGGTTTCTGCTTTCCTTTCCCATCTCCTTGGAATTTTCTTTGCAGTCATGTATGGTTATCTCCCTCATTTTAAGCTAGAGACACATGACCTAATTTTGTTATCGGATACTTTTTTGTTCTCAACACTCTCTCCTCTCTTCTCCCTACACCCCCCCCCTCTAAATATGTATATGGAAGGCAGAGGTCAAGCTTGGGTATCCCCTTAGGTTCTGTTCACCTTGTGTTTTGAAACAGGTCTCTAACTGGCCTAGAACTTGAAAAACAGCGTAGGCTGACTTCCCAGTGAATTCCAGGGGTCTGTTGTTCTCCTCTTACCACATACTAGAATCATAAGAGTGCAACATTGCATACATTACTGCAATCTGCTCTTTTTAATGGGTTCTGTGGATTGAACTCAGATCCTCATGCTTTCAAAGCAAATACTTATCAACTAGTCTGTCTGCCATTGCCGTGTCCCATTTTCAATTTTTAAAGAGCTCATCTATCCCCATTAGCCTTTTAAGGAGTAGAAATCACATTCTATTATGTCTAGAACCTCATCTAAATCCCCTATTTCAACACAAGTATATGGAATGTATATACCTGTGACTGTTTCAGGGTCACACGACAATTATGTTTTAGTATAAAGGTTAGAAAAGTTGAGAAACTGACAGTTGAGTCTTATAAGAAAGTAGTGCTGTAGTTTGAACTTCTCTTTCCTCAAATCACCGGTGGAGTCAGGCATGGGTCAGTATGTCTGTCATCCCAGTACTAGAAAGACAAGGCCAGGAGGTTCATAAATTTGAGGATTCGATTCCTTAAAACAAAACTAAAATTAAATTCCATCAAAATGACACAATTTGGTGTAACAACAGCCTATGGAAAGAGAAATTTTTTGTTTTTTAATCTCTTTCTTGTCAATCTTTGTTTTTCAGGGTTTTCTAGAGGAACAGAACGGATAGAATTAATTTCTCTCTCTCCCTTTGTGTGTATGTGTGTGTGTTTGTAGCAGACTTATTAGAGTAATTTATGGGCTATAGATTAGCTACTCCAACAAAGGGGAAAGCCCAAGAATCCAGGAGTTGTTCAGCCCACAAGGCAGGGTGTCTCAATATACAGCAGAATTTTAAAGATGTAGATAGACTGTAATGATGGACTTGCCACCAGAACGAGGGCAAGCTGGCAAAGAGTAAAAGCTTCTTTCTGTCTTTAGGCTGTCACCAGAGGGTGTGGTCCAGATTAAAAGTGGATCTTCCAACCTCAAAAGATCCATATTAAAGGTGAATCTTCACACTTCAAATCATTTAATTAAAAAAAAATCACTCACAGGTGTACCCAGCCACTTGAGTATTAGGTAATTCCAGATGTAGTCCAGTTGACAACGAAGAATAGCCATGACACCCTCCATCTTATCCACAATATGCAGTGAGGAAAGGCCATATAAGGAAGAAAATGGCCAGTCATTAAGAAGCCAAGTAGTGACCCTCAGTAGGAAATGAATATGCAAGCACCAGGAGATCTTGGACTTGTAGCTTCCCAGAACCATGGAACATAGAGACTTTTGTATAATAGCACTGTGGTAATTCACACTATCCAAGTGACTTAAATAAGTACCAGTGAAAGAAGTCTATTAGATGTCATAATAATTAAACTTGATTATCAACTTGATGGGATTTAGAATCACTATGGAAATGATTGTGAAGATGTGTGTGTGTGTGTGTGTGTGTGTGTGTGTGTGTGTGTGTGTGTGTGTGTGTGTGTGTGTGTGTAGACCCACTCTAACTATGGGAGTCACCTTTTCAAAGTCTGCTTCCTGACTGACTAAGCTGTGAGCAGCTGCCTTCCTCATAATATTTTCATTTTGCACCATCAGAGCTGAGGCCATTTATTCATATCATATTTATCCATATAGTATAAAATAGTAGAAGTATGGAGAGGACCTTTTCAAAGATTATTGGAATAATTATCTACATTTTTAAAAAAATCAATGAAAAAGTCCAATAAGATGGCTCTGTGATGACTTGGTAGTTTCAATCTCTGGGACCCACGTATTGGAAACAGAATAGGTGCCTTAAATTTGTTCTCCAACCTTCACATACACACTGAGGAAACGACCGTGGACCCCGAATTCTCTTGAGAGTTCACAGTGATCTGTATCTGGACCCAGGATCAACAGTACCAGGACTCTAACATTAGCCTGGCTGAGTCACACAAGCTTTTTTCCTCCTGTCTTAGTTTCTTTCTATTGCTGTGAAGAGCATGACCAGTGCAACTTATAAAAGAAACACAGAGACAGAGACAAGGAGAGACTGGGCTTGGTGCAGGCTTCTGAAACCTCAAAGTCCACCCTTGGTAACAAATCTCCTTCAAGGCTACACCCACTTCAATAAGGTCACACGTCCCAAATTCCTTAATTCTACCAACTGAAGACCAAGCACTCAAATATAGGAGCCTATGGGGCCTTTTTCATTTAAACCAACACACCTTGGAACTAACTGTCAGTGTGGTTAACTATGGAATGAGTCTGGCCACTCAGTCTGTAGATCTGAAATCAAGCTCTTTGAAGACACTTGACACTAACCTTGAAATCATTCCCAATCTTTCTTAATGAATGCTTCCTTAAAACCCACAAGGCTTTTGCCAAACTTCTAATAGGTACATTGTTTGAAAAGATCTAAAAATATAGAGTTCTTTTTTAAAAAGCTTTCTAAAAGAGCCATTAGGGGAATTGATGAAGCCTGTTTTCTTTTCTAACTCTCTCCAAGGGCTCATTAAGGGAGGAGTCTGTACAGTAAAGAAGATAGTGGAGGGAGGGAGGGAACGGGGCTATAATGGGAAGTTATGGTCATGACCTTTCCTTCAGGAGGAATGGAAAGATGAAGGTTCTTATTAAGAAGAAAGAGTGACTTTACATACTGTCCAGGAAGTATCACACATATGTATGTTTCTTTTCTCACTAAGCACAACCACTTCTCTTTTTTTTTCTTTTTGACCCAGAAAACACCCAGTTACACATGTGTGCACAGACATGCATGATGTGTGTATATACGAGCACTGCATATATCTTCACTTAGGTTCATTCTCAGAGATCTGAAAATACATTTTTAAATTTTTCAATATAATCCCAACACAAGGCCCTGGGAAACATTTATCAGTAGACTTTATATCTGATGGTAGGGAGAGAGATCCATAGTTTCAATGAGTCCCTCAGAATGTTCTAGTATATAGGTTCATTTACTCATCCTTACTGTTCATATTAGCTAAGAGATTCAAATCCCTTGCAGATAAGACTGTCTGGAACAATACACTGAGTAAGCTAGCCCTCCATTACCCTTGTAAAGTAAAGAACACACATTGGGCCTAAAAAGATGGCCCAGTTAGTTGAACTTTAGTTCAAATCTCCAGTAGCCACATGATAGCTGAGCATGGGTGGTCCTAATCTCTCAAAGCCAAGAACTGGGGATGAATATAAGAGAATACCAAAACTCACTGGACATTTAGTCTAGTTAAAGTGATATGCATTGTGTTCAAAGAGAGATTGGGTCTCAAAAGATCAAGTGGGGAGCCCACAAGGTGGTTCAGGTGGTATATGTCAGACAGACTGAGTTTGGTCTTAGGATCCTATGGTAAAAGAATAGAACCAACTCTTGAACATTGTCCTCTAGCCTCAATACACATACCTTGGCCTCCCTCCTTCCCTCCCTCCCTTCCCCCCCCCCGTGTGTGTAAGTGTGTGTGTGTGTATGTGTGTGTGTGTGTGTGTGTGTGTGTGAGAGAGAGAGAGAGAGAGAGAGAGAGAGAGAGAGAGAGAGAGAGAGAGAGAGAGAGAAAGAGAGAGAGAGAGAGTGAGAGAGAGTTTTTGATTAATACATAAAATATCCTAAATTGTCTTCTAGCTGCAGATTATTGTTCCGGGACATCAAATCTACCTGTGGAATAGAATAGAGCCCCTCTTGCAGAAAGAGCTCCCCAGAGCTCCTCTTGTCTTTCATACCTGATTTGTTCCTGTGGGAAACTGGCTGAGGAGAAGCAGGGCATAGGACAAAGGCACAATGTGTACTGGTTAGAGAGTATTTAGACCCTGGGGTTGAGGGCAGAGAGAGGCACAGCCCCTGGATTTAGGGGGAGCTTGGGATTTAGTGTTTGCTTCACTGTGGACCATAAGAGTCTTCAGTCTTCACTTGACTTTACTGTAGCATTCCCTCTCCATCTATTAGAAAAATATTATATTTCCTAGCCTACTTCAAAGTCTCCTGTGATGGTCCAATCTAAACACAGAGGTGGTTTCTTATATTAAACTACAATGAATTTGGCATAGGATATTCAGCATCAGGCAGTCTCTGACTCCTGCTATAACTCTTCAGTCAACCTTTCCCCCTGAAATTCACCTGTACTGCATATCTGTAGAAGGCTCTGTACACAATCAATCCCATTTACTCAACATCACCAAGCTTCATCAGTTATGGCCCTATTCCACATATAATCAAAAAGCCTATCTCAGCAAGTACAAACAGCTGGGCTCTTGCATGAGGTCATTTGGACAGGAAGCTGAATTGTCTGATGCAAGACTGATACTCTTTCATTTTTTCACAAGATCTGTTTTCAAGTCTACATGAAAGTTTTTCCACAGTCATTTGCCGGTGTTATATTTAAATAAGTAAGCAGATTTATTTTTTAATCCCCAAAGCAGTAAAGTAGCTAATACTTCAGGCAGGTCAAAGGTCAGCATTTCCAGCCTCAATTCAGCTTAGTTTCTTTCTTCATAACTCAAAGAGACTTATCCTCCCCACCCCCTTCCTGGTAACCTCTTAAGTCTGTTTAAATAGTAGGTGGCTTAAGTTTCCCACACTTTAATTTTTGATTAATTTTGTTTGAACCTTCTGGTAATTCAGCTTATTACATAAAATAGTCAATAAAAGTCTCAGCACATCTGGTTTGATTTGAATATGTAGCATAGGGACTGGTTACATATGCCAAAGGATATGGAAACTGAATAAATTCTGGTTGTTAGGTTGGCAGGTAATAATCATGTTAGAAATTAGGGTGGAAGGTGGGTGACATGGGTCAGCAGGTGAAGTGCCAGCTGAGTAAGTCTGGAAGTCCAAGTACCATCCTCTGAATCTACATAAGAGAAGATAGAGAACCAATTCCCCAAAGCTGTTCTCTTACATCTACACACACAACAGAGTGTGCAGTTGTAGACACACACACACACACAACACACACTCAACTTTTTAATTTATAAAGGAAATCATAGCAAACACTGAAGATATCACTTATCCACCAGACTGCTTGACTAGTATGCACACTGTTCAGGTTCTGTCCCCAGTCATTCAAATCTAGGTATGGTGTAAAACACCTATGACCCCATCACTCTAGAGATAGAAGGAGGATCAGAAGTTGAATGTCATCCTTGGCCACATAGCAAATTTGAGGTCAGTCTGGGAAACATGAGTTCTGTTCAAAAACCAACAAACAAGTTTAGACATATTAATTAAAATCAAATTGTGAAGTACATTTTTAAGAAGTCAATCCAATTTCTTATCGCCTAAGAAACTTGGGGTTATAGATGTGGCCCAGTCAGTAGATTGCTGGCCTAGCATTCACAAAACTATGGGTTCAATTCTTAATGTTTTACAAAGCAGATATTGTGATGCACGTCTACAACCCCAGCTCTAGGGAAGTAGAGGCAGAAGGATCAGAAATTGCATGTCATTGCTGACCTCAATAATGGGTTCAAAGATAGCCTAATGTATTAGATACTTTAAGAAATCAGAACACAGGGGAGGTGAGGGGTTGGGGCATAAGGATAAATGGCCAAGACTAGACCTCTTGGATAGAATACAACATTTGTCTATATATAACCAAATATGTTTTAAAAAGAAATGCTTTTCAGATCTAGAAGACTACTCAGTGGGTAAGAGTGATTGCTCTGCAAGCTGAGGCAGTTGAGTTTGTGAAGGCTGAGCACAGCAGTGGGTGTTTGTATTCCCACAGAAGTAAGTAAATCCTGAGAGTTTACTGGCCAACCAGTCTATCCAAGATAGTGAGCCTCCAGTTTAGTGAAAGATGGAGAACCATAGAGAAATGTGCCAGATATCCTGCTCTGGCCTCTGCATGCATCCATATGGTCTTGTGCACCCATACACGCACATGCATGTACTACACATACATACATCACAAATACCACATACATATACACTGTTACCAACACACACACACACACACACACACACACACACACACACACACACACACACACACACACATACATGCATACTCACACATACATGCACACTCACACACATCCTTAGTTTTGTACCCTGGAGAGACTCTTTATTCATGGAAGAGCAGGTCAGGTAGGCCTTACCTTTCTCCCTTGAAGTAGTTGCTTCACAGCTGTAACCCTCTGAAGACCGGAGCAGTGTGCATATTTATCCATCCCATTGTGTATTGTGATTTCAAATGTAACAGCAATACTCCCTAACTGTCAACTTTTTACAATTGCTTGGCTGCTTGATTATGGGTTGTATGTTCAAATGTATGTTCAAAGTCTCAAATGTGAGACTTTAAATGCTGTCCTAGTAAGATTCTGGCTAAATCACAGAGGAGAATGCTAAAGTGATAGGGGACCAGGAAAGCAGAAAGCACCAAGGACTATACTATCTGGCTTCTGAGGATGCTTATGCTTTGTGTCTCTCCATTATCCTCAAATACTTGCTAAAGACTGGAGCAAAACCATCTAATGATTAGATTCATTGTTCTTCAGCAAGCACCTAACTTTCTTTGGTGTTTGCCTTTCCAACCCCCCTGCAAACAAACCTGCCTTATTGCTGAGTCTGAAGTTTCTGATATCAAAAGGCCATAGTCATTCTCACAAAGATGGCCAGAAACCTTGCATCCCAAGAAAGTGTAAACCAATAAGCAGGCAACTCAGTACTAGTAAGGAAACATATTTCAAATACAATGTAAAAACTAAAGGCAGAAACTGTGCCTTGCTGGGCAGAAAGAAGGGTTAGGTAAGAAAGGCAATGAGATTTACATATGAAAGAAGGCAAGAATAAAGAATAAAGAAAGATTTAAACCACAGCCCCAGTCCTACAAGTTAAGGACAAAGCCTGTCTAAGAAAAATCCCTGTTGTCCAATGCAGAAGAACTTGTTGGTTGCTATGTAACTGAGTCATCAAGGAGCAGGATTCTCATGACCCAGAAGCAAAAAAAAAAGTCTCTCTGGCCCACTTCCATCCAAGAAGGTATTTCTTACTATACTATAACCTATCTTTTTTTTTTTTTTTTTTTTTTTTTTTACAAAGTGCTTTGTTCTGAGACATCTGAAATCTCAGGAGGACCCTCCAGACTTATTACTACTAATAATAAGGTATATTAAGTTGTATCATTCCCATTTTAAATAAAACTATATATATATATATATATATATATATATATATATATATATATATATATATATATATATATATATATATATATATATATATAGTAAATGAGGAGTAGCTTTCCAGGCAGACAGCATGCCCTTGCTGGCATCTGATAGTTCCAGGAAGAGATCATGAGTGGACACCATCCAGGGTGAAGCCAGGACCTAAGGGGAAATACCTGACATTTCAAACATTCCCTTTCTGAGAAAGGGACACTAAAATAGAACAGATAGTCTCCAGGTACAGGTAAACCTTAACAAGCACTGCTAAATATTGAAACATCCTTATAATTCAAAGCCTTCATTGAATTTACAACAGGTACTCCTAGCCTGAGCTTGGACACAGGGCTGTAATCCCGCAACTCTGCAGTCCCTAGAGTACTCTCCCTACAATAAATACCCTTGCCTAGTGTTGCTCAGGGTCACTCCTATTTCACCGATGTGTGGGATGGACAGAGTGACCCAAGCTAGCTTGTCAATAAAGAGACATTTTACTGTTACATCAAACTGGTCTCTTGGTGGTCTTTGGGGGTCTGGACTCTGGGCACAACAGGAGTTCTCCATGTGTAGAACTTTACTGAGCACTGAGGTTGGAGTTCCTCATATGACTCATACATTGGATCTCTAATCCCTGGTGTGATGATGTGTGGAAATGAGGACTTTTTGTAATAATTGGGACTACATAAAGTCACAGGATGGATTTGTTTTCTAGTGGTGATTCCAAAAACACGTTTACATGGACCTTCCCTTTTAGTCCCTATTCCTCTGTCCTTTGTTTTTCCCTCTCTCCCTCTACTGTTCTACACAGGCCCTAAGCTAAGGACACAGGGAAACACAAATAGAAACTGAGTGGTTATCTCAACCCTACAACTACGGTCTCAGGTCTCAGTCTTCTGTCTTCTAAAACCACACTCACACACACACACACACACACACACACACACACACACACACACACACACACAAGTTGAAAGCTAAAGCTAACCAGGACACCAAATGACTACAGTCCATTTGAGTTCTTTTTATCTATAAAGTTTTCAGAAGTTCACAAAGTCCTAAAGTATCAACTTAGCAAATGGATCATGTCTCTCCTACTAGGTCATATAGTTGTAGTTCTATCAAAAGAAAGCTCACAATTTCTGACTTCTAAAAGATACTAAGATAAACCTAAAGACAAGAAAGGGAGATCCATAGAGTATTAGCCAATTTTACTGTGGCCAGCAAAAATGAGGCCGACTCTAAACAACCATATAAAACTAGGAAGATACGGCATATTTGACATGTTAGTTGGGTTCTCCAAGAATGTTTGCCTTTATAGATCCACAAAGCTATTGGCTGTCAAGAGAAAGATTAGCATATAGCCTTCACACATCTTCTCAAATACTTCAAGATAGCTTTAGATTACTTAAAATGTGTCATATGGTCTAAATATCGTGCAAATTTTGGTTATTCTTATACTTCTGGAATAATGACAAGAAATATCAGTACACATAAAAATCTTACTTCAGTAATATGTTTTATCTACCTCTAGTGGAATCTAGACAGTACAATAATGGACACAAATAATAAAATCATGTTTTTCTTTTCTAAAATGTAAGAAAGTGATTTGCCAGCTATTGTTACAATGTAGTTTCTTTCGGTACGGAGCAGCCAGAGGCCCAGACCCACAGACCTGCATCCCCAGACCTCTTAGCCACCCGCAACTGTTCAGACCCACAGAAATGACTCAGACACTTATATTAACTTCATGCTGTTTGGCCTATGGCTCAGGCACATTACTAGCTTGCTCTTACATCTTAAATCAACCCATTTCTATTAATCTGTCTGCCACATGGCCCAAGGCTCACCTGTGTTCCTTACATGTTGCTCCTTTGGTGGCTGGCTCCTTCTGTCTCTCCTTACATGTTTATTCTTTGGGCTTCTGGCTCCTTCTCTCTGACTCCGCCCTGCTCCTCCTACCTACTCTGATGCTTCCTCCTACTTTTCCTATGGTGCCTGTCATGGACCAAAAGAGCTCCTTTATTTAAAGATTGCTATTCACAGCATACAGAAAGACATTCCCATATCAAGCTATTATCTCACGGGGCAGGAGCTCTGTCTTCCCTCACTGAAATCTAGCACCAAACAAAAGGTTAATCCACAATAAATAAGGGTTTGTGAAATGAATGAATAATGAGAAAATTAATGACGAAGGTCATCTTTAAGAAATACTTAGCAACCAGAGGCCTTTTCTCCTAGGTGATATGAGGTTATGCCAAGTTAGTAATCAATATTGATCCTGACCAAATGTTTCCAATTAGTTCTGGAACTGTAACACGAATCTTGTTTTCCCAGAGAGATCTGATCTTACTACTCCTTACTTAAGATAAATTTCTAGCACCCCAACACTCCTGGGAATGGATGGAGTACCAGAGACCTTGTCCCCAGGCTCCCTAATGGTCTGTGTTTGGGGCAGACCTTTCTCATGGCCTGTTCAGTCTGTGCTTCCGTTTTTCCACTTTCCCCTTTGAATTTTTTTCCTAACCTGGATGTCAGCATAGTGTCATTCATTTTAGAGAAGCTGTCCTTGGATCTTTAGTCTGGTAAGTTGTTAAAATTTTGAACACTCCATTCACAAAGTACTTCTCTTTTGAGAATAGAGATTAAAATTATTTATGATTCCAATGATTTGTCAAATTATTTTCTTAATTATTCTTGCTAATAGAACATACAATTTATAAAAATCAGAGCCTTTGTGTATCTTGATCACAGAACATCTTTCTGGCATAAGGACAATATATTCTGACGAGGATGATGATGATGATAGAGATGATAACCCTGATATATGTGGGTCTTTGAGGCCCAGGTACTGTCTTGTCAGTTATTTTAAATTCTTTTCAATAATCTGTAATTTTTCATCACATATAACTGGAAATCGTAATTTAATGTATTAATGTTCTATAGAAACAGAAAATAACAAAAGTTTTATCAATTTTTTTCTTTCTTTTTTTTTCCTTTTCTAAATGGAGCATTGTTTTAATTGTCATGAGTTTCAATAACTGTTGCTCCTGACCTTGAGCTAGTTAAAGGAAACTCCTTTCTGTATCAGAGTCTCTCCTTAGCAACCTGTCCCATACCCAGAACAGTATAACTGCTGTGAGATAATTAACGCTTGAACTGGCTTCTATAAAGCCCACTTATCCAGTTCTATACAGGGAAGTGAGACAGCTGTTACTGCTATGTACAGGGGTGGGGGGAGGGCATCTCGTCATGTAGCTTATGGGAGTGTAGCAGTTTCTTGCAGCAGAAAATTCCACAGAAATGAGATAATTGTAGTCTCTTCCTTTAAAAACCTGTCCCTCTAGTCACTTCTGGGTGACATGCCTTCAATTTGGCTTTAAGGCTGTTAGCATGCTAGTAGTTTTTAATAATTTCTGCTAATTACAGTATGAATTGACTTCTCTCATCCTTTACCACTAGTTTGGAACTTCATAATAACATCAGAGGATAGTTAGACATTTCAATGGCTGCAAGTCTCAGGTGAGGGTCTGCTCAATCCATCTACTGGTGAGTGTCAGTAGTGCCATTACTATCACCATAGACCTGGCTTCCTCTGTATTGCTCTACTCTAGTTTCCATGGCTACTGCAGGCACAGTCTAAGACAGTCTCTTATGACCTGAGGAAAAAGCTCCATACAATATCTGGTAGAAAACAATTCCTGGCACTTTTAGTCTAATGACAAACAGGTTATCAAGGAATGGAACCAGTAGGTGGGGATTTGCGCCTTTATGAAGGCAAAGATCAAATGTTTAGTTAGAATACTAAAACCGAATCCAGGATTCAATTTCAGGGAATGTAGTGGGATTATGTTGTTACATTGTAAATAATTGTCTTGCCAATTAGTTTAACAAATAAACTGATTGGCTGAAGACAGACAGGAAATATGGGCAGGACTACCAGACTAAGAAAACTCTGTGAACAGGAAGAACAGAGCAGAGAAGCCAGAGAGATGCCAGAGAGATGCCAGTGAGACACAGAGGAAAGAAGTTGGAATTCTCTGAGGAAAGGTACCAAACCGCATGGCTGAGCAAGATAAGAATCATGGATTAGTTTAAGAATTAAGAGTTAGCATGCTATATAGCAAGCAAAGGCCAATCAGCAAGCTGAGGGCAATTAATATAAGCATCTGTGTGACTTCAGGACTTTGGGTCTGTGAGTCTGTGGATCAGGACCACAGGCAGGACAAGCCAGAAACTACTACTACAAGGGAAGACAAGCTAAAAAATGGGAAGACGAGATTTAAAGCAATTGAGCTTGCAGGGTATGTTTCACCAGAAACTATTTCACTGGTTTAGAGGCTTTGGAATTAAGTTATCCTCACCCTGTGTTGGCTTAGTGCTATTATAGGAATACTATGCCTTCTCAGTGAAAACATAAAACTTCATATTAGAGATTTTAAAATCCTCTTTAACATAGCATGAACCAGGCTGTGGCTGATGCCCAAAAATGATCAGCCATTTTAGAAAATTTTGCTAACTTACATCTAACCCTAGGCCAGGGGTTCCCAAATTGTGGGTTGTGATCCCTTTAGGGGTCAAATGATGCTTTCATGGGGTAGTATATTAAATATTGTTAATCCCACCTATCGAGAATAAGACTGCCCCCAGAGTTTAAAGCCAAATTTGAAACAAACTTTAATTAAATACTGGCCAGGTAGATGGGCTCTGACCAGGTCTATACCCATTTCTTGGGAAAATGGCCTAGAATCACAGTTTGTAGAGGCTTGAGAAAGAAAGCCATAAATTGATCGCATTACCATCAGGTCCAATCAGGGGCAAACATATATAATGTCTGTATATAATGTACCTCCAGTTTTGGAACTTCCCACCTTAAGTAATCAAATACATCTTGCAGATGGGTCTAACAAACTTGTTTAGGGGAATGAAAAAACAGTGTGGCTTGTTATCTCTCATAAACAATAGCCTCCAGCATTTTAGGAACTATGATAAAAATCAGAGGAATGTTTGTTTCATGGATCTCTTAGGCACAATAATTAAAACTTAAGATGTAACTTTGGCTCTCACAATATCTTACATATCAAGTATTTACATTACAACTTATAACAGTAGCAAAGTTACAGTTATGAAGTAGTAATAATAATAATTTTGTGGTTAGGGGTCACTTCAACTATATCAAAGGGTCACAACATTGAGATGGTTGAGAACCTTTGCCTTATGCTTATATATTCCACATATGTTGTCATCTTTAACTCCCTCTCAGGTCCCCACTCAAGGTTTAATTTTGAACAATTAAACAGAGACAGGAGACTGCAAGTCTAGCCACTTGGACAGATCTGGCATTTACACAGCAAAATATTACTGGAATTATTTATTAAGCACACAAATGTTGCTCTTGCCTACCTGGCAGAATTATGCTTTTTCTGAAAGTATGAAGTGGTGTCAATGGTGGCTGTGAACCAGAGCTTCCCCCTTGACATATCCTTTAGAGGCATATGAAATATTTCATATGGCAGGATTATCTTTTTTTGTTGTGGAGATAAGCCTAATTGAAAGTCAATTGTGGTGAGTAGCATTAGCAGAAAATTTCTCATCAACTCCAAACTTCAATTATGGTACAAAATTCTCTTTCTTTCAGTCCTTAACAAGCCTGGTTAGTGTGCTACAGGCTTATTGAAGGCAGTACTCCTTTAGCTAAACTCTACTTTGGGTAAGTTAATATTTACTAAGTAAGCTTATTAGTAAATTCTTCATAGCATCAATTTTATTTCTTCAAGTTTCTCCTATATAACTTAGACAAAAATTACATTCACAATGAAACTTCTAAGCTTACAGATGCAGAAGACAGGACTCTTACATAATGCAGATCAAAAGAGAGGGAGACACATTCTTTCATTCACTGATTCATGCATTAATTTTTTTCTTTTTGTGTGTATATGTGCTGCTAGACCTATCTGTGTGTGCGTATATGAAGAGATGCCAGATGCCAACTTGGGTATCTTCTCTTGGTTTCCACCTTAATTTTTGAGGAAGGTTCTTTCACTGAGCCTGGATCTTACAAATTCAGTTAGGCTGGCTAGCTATTTAGCCTCAGGAATTTTCTGCTTACCAAGGCTATGGTTACAGGTGAACACTGTCATGTTTCTTATAAAAAATAAAAACTAGGTATGCAAACCAGAGTCCTCATACTTGTGGAATAAGCACTTTGTCCTCTGTATTACTTTCTCATTATTCATTCATTCATTTATTCACTCATTCATAGGAGCAAATATTCCATGCAGTACTTACTGAGATGCTATAACAAAATACCACAGAGGTGGGAAATGTGGGCCAAGGTTCTCAATGACTAAGCATATATTGAGGTTCATACCTTGGTCTGTAGCTCTTTTATATATACGAATAAACTCTTGACATTTCTCCCTATTCCTGTTTAATTACACTTTTACCTAATAAGTGTCTTTAAGCTTAAAGGGACTGTTTCCAATTATAGCCCACTGAGAGTGTGGGCTTCAATATGCAAATATGAGGTATAGGACATCCAATATGTCTATATAACACCCAACACCAGTGAAATATTCCCTAAAGGTAGTACCTGTGGTGGATGTCTTCCCCTTGATATTCTGTAGTAGGACCCTAACATGGATTCACATCTGAAGTATTATGACAATAATTTAAGAGGTTTTCTGAGGTTGGGAAGATGGATCAGTCAGTAAATTGCCTGCTTCTTTAGCATGAAGAACAAATTCTGTCCCCTTCACTTAAAAAGCCAAGCAAGGAGGCATGTGTAGTATTATGTTTCTGCTCTGTCTGGCTTGTAATCCAGACCTACATACCCACAGTCCCACAGAAACATTAAAATGCTTGTATTAATTTTATGTTGATCAGCCTATGGCTCTGGCATAGTGCTAGCTAGCTCTTGCTTTTAAGCTAACTTATGAGTCGTATCTTGTTCAGCCACGTGGTTCAGTACTTTCTCTGAGAGCTGCATTGCAAGTTCTTTCCTCTATGTCTGCTGTCTCTGTTGTGTCTCTCTGGATTCTCTGCTCTGCTCTTCCTATTCCCAGAGTTTTCCTGGTCTGGTAGCTCTGCCCACACTTCCTGTCTGTCTTCAGCCAATAATGATTTTTATTAAACTAATAGACGGGACAATTATTTATAGTATAATAACATAATCACACTACATTTCCTCCCTTTTTTCTTTTTAAAACAAGAAGAACCCCAAATATAATATTCTTTTTTCCCCATTAAGACTTATAACCAACACTGTATACAAACACAAACATCTATAATTCATTTTTTGGGAATGTGGGCATAGTTCTCTAAGGCTACTTCCTGTTGAACATGGAAGCTGACAATCCCATGGGGATCCAAAGAAAAATTTAGGGTTATAGACAAGTCCTTAGTGGAGTAGTCTGTAAGGCTGGGTCTTCTCAGCCAGTCTCCCCAAAATTGTTCTGGATTCAGAACTCCAGAGGAAGCTGCAACAAGTTGCTCTGAAATGCTGGATCATCTGGGCCATCTGTTTTTCATTAAAGTCTTTTCAGGGGGTCTTCCTCAATCAAACCTTATTTTCTTTAACCAGAAATAAATCCACAGCCTCTCATTTTCTGTGGAAATAAAAAGAAAACCTCTTCTCCAAAGTAATATATCTTTTGATTTTAATTTTACAGTCAACTCACTTACAAAATGTATAGGTGGGATTAATCCAGAAGCATTTATAATCAAACGGCTTTCAGTAGCTTTTACTACTTCATTTTCAGTCAAAAAACTTAAAGACAAGCCAGTAACATACAGTATCTAGACACTCTTTGTATTTTCCATCTTTAAATGGCTTACTGCTATTTTTTAACTTTATTTCTTTCTTAAGGACTTTCTCTATTTTTTTTCTTTTCTCCCTCAAGCCAACATATATATATATATATGTATATATATATATATATATATATATATATATATATATATATATATATATTAACACACTCTAAACCATTTAGAGGCTTTGTGAGTCTGTCTTTACTGTACATCTCTTATTTCTTATTTTTTTCTGTTTCTGATCACATCTTTGCTTGGCTAGGGTAGCTGACTCCACCCAATCCCTTCTATTTCTTTCTGTTTCTGACCACACCTTTAATCTGCCAAAGTGTGGCTAAGAATTAAAAGCTTGGGTAGGATGGCTGGCAGGCTCCACCCAGCTCCTAGTCTAGCATCACATAATTTAGCTTTTAAGCCTAGGTACTGGTAGGACCCACAATTACCAATCTGGGGGAATTTTAGGATCCATATAATCACCAAGTAAAGCATTGCCATCAGCTGCTCATTAACTCCATTTAAGTATTTGGCAGCAGGGCTTCTTAAAAGATTCACAAGTATTTTGCCTCTAAGTCTGAATCAGGAAGCCTCACTTTAAAAAAAGCTGTGCCTCTGCTTGCCTCCAGCAAACAGAGCTGACCCAAGAAAAGCCTGTTGCTATTAAGAAGCAGTCTTTGACTCTGTTTTGTTTCTGTCTATATAAACAGAAAGATTAAATACATCATTTTCAGTTTGTTGCTTACATCTAGGTTCCTGTGAGACTTCAGGAACCAGCCATTTTGGAGTTTAAGCTGTACTCCAAAAGCCTTCCATTTTGTAGCTCAAGTTCACATACCATGCCAAGATGTCTCTGAACCATGTATGAGTCATGTGACAGACACAACTTGGAAGCTTTCTTTTTTTGCTCTGATTCTGTGCTCTAGAACCCTTCTTAAGTTTCCTAAGGTTCTATGTGGTGTATATCATCCACATTGGGCCACCATTTGTAGTAATATATTTCTAACCTTACCTTTCTATCTTAGCCCTGAGGTTCTGACCTGCTGTTAGAATATAATCCCACTACAGACATGCCTTGTAATCCCAGTATTATAGAGAAGACAAGGATGCCTGGGACTCTTGCCTAGCCAACTTTGCTGAATCAATAAGTTTTATCTTCACTAAAAGTCCACATCTCAAAAGTGAAGTGAAGCACTCATTCTCTCCGTGTGTATCTCTTTCTCTGTCTCTGTCTCTCTCTGTGTCTGTCGGTCTGTCTGTCAGTCGTCTGTCTCTCTCTCTCTCTCTCTCTCTCTCTCTCTCTCACCCACACACACACAGACACACACACACACACACACACACACACACACACACACACACACACACAGGGAGACTGGAAAGAGAGACACCACATAGGGACAATATGAAACTAAGAACCAGGAAAGTGGGATACATTCAGGTGTGAGCTTCAGAGACAGATTTGCAGCATGCTTATAACAAATGGGTCATGAATGGATGCTGTCTGTTATTAATAAAATGGTGTAAGAGGAAATGTCAGAAAAAAATTAAGAGTAGATCTGTGTAGTGTAAAAACATAATATGTGTAAAAATAGAGACTGTCTTTTCTAAAAATATAAATATAAAGATTTAATTTCAATAGGAGAGCCAATAACAGTATACTAGGCATAAAGATTTCATCAGTGATTCCTTTTGGATGTGAGCAGCTGCTGTGGGAACACAGGTGTGATGGAAAGGACTGAATAAATATTACAGTTTTAGCTCACATTATGTAATAGTTTAAAAGATTGATCAATACCATATTTTATTTGGCAAATACAGCTATCCAATTTTGGGAGATTATATACTGCCTCTGCAAAGAAAATAAAGATTCACTGGCTATCAAGTGCAAACATCAGGCCGTTCATCATCCAAGCAAAAGAGTTGTCCTTGTAAGATGATTCCCAGTCACTTAATGACTAAGACACAAATCGAACTGAAAAGAGGTGTGTTCTTAGATGCAATACCATCTTCAAAGAGTGCACTTATGCCCCTTTTCTTTTAAAATAATATTAATTACATCTACTTACTCATTTATTGTAGAAGTGAAGCATATATGCCTCTCTGTGTGCATGTGCATGCCTATGTGTATAAGTCAGAGGACACCTGCAAGATTTGTTTTCTTCTTGCCATAATGTGGGTTCCAGATGTCAAACTCAGGTCATCAGTCTTGGCATCAGGCGCCTTTACCCATTGACCCATCTTGCCAGTCCATTGCTTTATCCTTTTTTGTCTTTTATTTTTATAGCATTTAGTATTTTACAAAATAGGCTTTAGAATAGTTTCATGCATGTATATTGCATTTTAATCATGTCCACTTCCCACCCCTGCTCATCTCTTTTTCTCGCTTCCATTTTCAACTAGTCCCCTTATGCTTTCATGCCCCACCTTCTGATTCAGTAAATTATATTAGGACTGTTTACAGGAGGATATTTTCAGGATTTCAAGTGACCTGAAGACCACCCCCAACACACACACACACACACACACACACACACACTCTCTCTCTCTCTCTCTCTCTCTCTCTCTATATATATATATATATATATATAGAGAGAGAGAGAGAGAGAGAGAGAGAGAGTTAGGGGAAAGAGCTAACCAGTGTGTTGATAGGGCCATTTATTGCCTAGGAACAAGACTGTGTAACTAGGAAAAAGGAACCAGGCACTGATATATATTCATTTTGCTTTGGTTCCTGCTTGTGGGTATGAGGTGTACAGCTGTTTTAAGTTCATACCTTGAATTATCTGGCATGATGGACCTACCACCATACTCTTGATTGTGAATCAAAATAAAGGTTTTCTCCCTTAAGTTTCCATTGTCACAGAATTTACCATAGCAACAGGAAAAGAAACTCAAACAGGATGTACAAACTTAAAATCAGATTTATCAAGGAAATAAAATTCACAGTGACAGGCTTTCATAACCCAGTCTGTCAGTCAAAACAAAAAAAACCAACCTTCTGCCCACCCTAACATCCAGCTCCTGCTGATGGACCCACAAAACAGTGAGATAGGCTATAAGTAGGAAACTTCAACCATTCTCACTCGGGCACTGGTATTTTCTACAGCAAATAGACTCTGTATCTTGCACCTTTCTTTGCTTCTGAATAAAAGCCTTCACCAGACTTATTAGGATTGGATTAGGATTTTGCTGTTTGTGAAGCTCTCCAGTTCTTTGAACAGGAGGCCATAAACTTGGAAACAACACCATTTTTATGAGAAGAGCTATGCTTACTTTTGATAGTGCATCATTTTGGAGCCTGTTGACTGCTCACAGTCTCTTCCAGTAGGACAGGCAGGGAGGGTCACTGGACCCTTGCCAGAGTATAGCTCTACTACTGGCATCCATCTATATGAAAAACAACCATAGCTGCGTTTAGATGGGTAGGATTAGAGTACATAGGTTTGGAGCTAGTAGGAAAGGAGGCTCCATCTATGTGGTTATGGGAAAGGCAGCATCTTGATGGGTGAAGAATCTCCACTGTGACTTCTTTAGGGTCACCCAAACCCTTTGAGCAACCTCTCACCCATTGACCTGTAAAGACATTGGTTTATTTTAATGGCAAATTTGACATAACCAAAATGACAGTTAAAGAGATGAGGATCAGTTGAAGATTAGGGAGGGTCACATTTGTGAGAAGGAGGATATAGTTCAGTGTCTGTGGTATCCCACTTGGCCTATGGTTCTAGGTGGTAGAAGAAAGTTATCTGTGTGTGATCCACAGGGAGGGATCCAGTAAGCAGCATTCTCCAAGGTTTCTGTTTCAGTCCTTGACTTTGAATTCCTGCCTTGGCTTCCCTGGATTATGGACAACATCATGTTCAATAAAATAAATTCTTCATTGCTGAAATTTTTATATATTTTGGTTTTGTGCATGTGCGTGAGTGGGTTTGTGTGTGTGGTGTGTGGTGTTTGTTTTGCTCATGGTGTTTATTACAGCTACAGAAACCCAACTAGAATTCATTGGTTTCTTAGGATGAACATCTGCCCCAGGAAAAAAAATTCACAGCACACCAATAGAGACAAAGAACACTGGTACCTAACCACACCCTGCCTCTCCCATCTTCAGGGGCTCTTTCCACCTGTCCTCCTCCAAGAGTTCCTTACTACACAGTAGTCTTGAAATGACTGTGGGCCCAGGGTCTCAGTGCCCATCCTTGTTTAGCAGATTTATTTTCCTTCTGCCCCATTGTATGTTTTTCCGATTGCCAGAATCTCTATGCTCAGTGGTAGTACTTGAAGTCAGAGAAGTAGATGACTGGTGTATTCCCATTCCTGATTTTTCATCCACAAAAGTAAAATGTTTCTGGTTTCAGCTCTCTCAATTCTGAGAAAGAGTTGGAATTATTCTTAAATCGTGAATGTGAATATGGTTTTACAAGGACAAAGTGTTACTACCCAGTGTGACAAGGATATTTCTTCTTTCCAAATATTCTGTGCATCCTTCAACTTCTCAGATTCATTTGGATTATGATTGGTGCCATCAAGGAATTTTCATCATTGAAACATAAAATGTGACAAATTGCTAGTTTGGAGCAGGATTTAAAAGGACATCTCACTCATAAGTCTTCCCCTTTTACCAGGGGCTTGATGATTAGCAAGATCATATGTGACAGTTAATTGGTTGTAAACATGTCAGGATCTAGAATAAACAACAATAAAAAAGAAACCTCTGGCCATGACTGTGATGGGTTTTTCTAGATTAGGTTGAGATGGGATGATCCATGATGACTGTGGATGGTATCTTCCATGACCTGATGTCCTGAACTGAACAAAAAGCAGACAGCCAGATGACCATTCATCTCTCAGCTTACTGACTGAATGCTATGTAACTAGCTGCCTTATGCTCCTGCTGTCTTGTCTTCCCTGCCACGGTGTTCCAAAACCCTGAGCTGTTCTTCCTTCCTTAAATTGCTGATAAAATGGACAGTCACTTATACACTCTCTCCATATGGCAATGGTTTAAGAATGAAGACACCTTATTTGCTCTAACTTCAGTCTTAAAAGTGCATGTTACATTTTGACTTGAGTGTTGAGAATGTTGTAGCAGGAACAATTTGCGCATAGTATTTAAACTAGATAGAACTGCAATCTCAAAGTGAGTTGCCACTGTGTAAAGTAGAAAAGAGAAAAACATATGAGTAATTGTGTGTGGCTGGCCCAGAATAGTGCTTCCTGGATGAAGGGGAAGAGTTGGATGTTGAAAGTTGGAATGATGGAGACCCATTTCACCAGTGCAGAATACTGAAACTATTCATATAAAGTTATGCCTTAAGTTTAGTGAACAAATGACTTAAGGGAAGATGTGGAGAAGTTAGAACATGCAAAGAAGAATTGAAAGAACCAAAAATTTTGGGGGAAAATTTTCTGGACTTTTTTCTGTAAAGTTATACAAAGTAAGAGGTGTTTACAAAAATTTTTTAGAAACTATGCACTGTTCATCAAAAAACCCACACTTATGTAAAGCCATTCAGTTTAACGGTCTGAGTTACATCTCTGCTCCACACATTTTTCTACATATGTTATTTGTGGGAATATATTTGTGCGTACTGTATCTTTAAATAAAGGAGCTGGTTTGGGCTATGGCAGATACTGTAAAATAGGTGGGAGGAGAATCAGAGCTTAGATAGAGAAGCAGGGTGGAGTCAGGCAGACCGCGCGGAAGCCGCCCAAGAGACGACATGTAAGGAGACACGGGTGAGCTACGGGCCTAAATGGTCATTCAGGTTCCTGCTTTACAGAAAAAACTGTCAGACATTCTTCAGGACTCAAGGAGAAGCAACAGATGAACTGTGCCAGAATGGACAGAGCGGATTTCCTGCTTCACTAAAATGAAAAGAGACTCAAGGCCTATAGGCTGAAGACGGATGCCCCAACTTTATAAAGGAACTTTGGGTGACTGTCCAGGCAGATAGGTGTCATCTCTGTCCTTTCTAGATTTTAGAAGTCGTTTGCACTTCTGGTTTACTTGGGTAAATATTATATCCTTCTGTGGTCTTTGATGTAGTTGAAGATTAAATAGTTATATGTACAGTTTTTCTTAGTCATTTAAAAAATATATTAGATATAAAACTTTAGGTTCATAAAGATAAGATAGATGATAGAGTATTTTCTTTAATTTTGCTAAATACAAATAGACTAGATATTATAACTATAATTCTTGCTTGATAGCTATTTTGTTATATATAATTTTGCTATGTTAAAATTAAAACCTTCCTTTTTGATTAGAGAAAAAGGGGGAAATGTGGGAATATATTTGTGCGTACTGTATCTTTAAATAAAGGAGCTGGTTTGGGCTATGGCAGGTACTGTAAAATAGGTGGGAGGAGAATCAGAGCTTAGATAGAGAAGCAGGGTGGAGTCAGGCAGACCGCGCGGAAGCCGCCCAAGAGACGACATGTAAGGAACACCGGTGAGCTACGGGCCGCCACCACGTGGCCCGTAGATTAATAGAAATGGGTTGATTTAAGATATGAGAGCTAGCTAGCAATGTGCCTGAGCCATAGGCCAAACAGCATAAACTTAATATAAGCCTCTGAGTTATTTTTGGGGACCTGGGCGGCTGGGCAGCTGAGGGGTCTGGCACGGCAGGTCTGTGGGTCGGACGGCGGGCAGATAAGCGGCGCCAGGCAGGTCTGTGGATCCGAGACCTCTGGGGCATGGGACCCGCAAACTAAATACAACAGTTATTCATATCCATGTGAGGAAGGGTTTTTTTATGGGTAGGAGATGTGGAGAAAGAAGATCATAATGTGTAGGAGGCTCTGAGCCCATTTCCCAGTAATACATCCCCCAAAACAATAAATAATTTTGAGCTGTAGCAGTAGCACAGACTCCTCCCACAGCCTCTTTCCAATGAAAAGGACACCGTGTTCCTTTTAGCTTTGTTGTTCATGTTTCAACTTTGAGCCTTGGATATGGATGTGTATATGTATATGGAGTTGACTATGAGAGATGAAATTAGTTTTATTTTTATACTTATTTGTAAATTCAAGATCTTCATTCCAAAGGGACCTAATATAGTTTCCAAAATGACTACCATGCACCAAGTCTTGGAAGTAGATGCAGTGTTGATGGGACTTTAGAGTGTGCAATGTCAACAGAGAGGCAAGAGCAGGTAAAGATGCATGTGAATTGAAACAGGGTAGATATTTGGTGACAGAAGGATAAGAGTGACAGACACAGTGCTCTCCACCACTGTATATCCTACATTGTCCTTGAGAGCAGAAGTAGAGCTGGTAGCCATCCTACTGACATCTGCCTCTTAAATGGTTGCTGAGCCACTGAGAATAGACGTGTCCTCTCTTCTGAATCTATTTTCCCATTATCGCAAGCCTATATCTGCTGTGTTCTGTGGTAAGGTAGAAGATAATCTACCACCCAATTATGTCTTAGTGAATTTGATAAAAAAAATTATTTATGATATTGAACCACCTGTATTTCAATGGCGTTTTTCTTTTATTTTCTTAATTTTTGTTTTTATTCCATATATATGTATATACATAAATATATATGTATATATTTGTATTTTCATGTATATGGGATCTGCTGTGTGTGGGGGGGGTCGTAAACATTTATATACATATCTGTACACACCTGAGTTCTCTTGTAGTTCTTGAGTTCTCTTGGCTTTCTACTGAATATATTAAGACAGAAGAATCTAGAATTTGCTATTGTGGATAGTCTGGCTACCCAGCTTTCTCAGATGGCCTCTGTGTTTCTTTCTCTCACAAGATGGGATGACAAGAGTACTCTTTTCTCACACAGCTTTGATATGAGTTCTGGAGGACCAACTCCAAACCTCAACATGTGCCTGGAATATGCTTTCTTTATCAAGCCATCTCCTCAGATTGTCAAGAACAGCAGTTTTCTATTGTCACTAGTTAATGTTGACTATCTTGATCAACTGTAAGGGAAAAAATAGCACTGACATTACAATTTGTAAAATAGTATTTTATATGATATTGACCAAAGTAGACAAGCAGATGTATAAAATAACAAAATGAGGATGGACCATCAAGGGATCATTAGAATCTGTAGGTGTACAGATTGTAAGATTTCCAATGTATTCACTGCTGAATTCACATGAGTCAAACACTAGCTTCAGGGCTGTGCTGCATCCACCACACCCAAGAAATGTTTTGTTACTATATAACAAATCATCTAAAACTTCTGTTCCTTTTCAGTTGACTATTAAATTCTCTCCTCAGTCATCTCAAGCACCTTTAATCCCAGCACTTGGGAGGTAGAGGCAGGCAGATTTCTGAGTTTGAGACTGGCTTGGTTTACAGAGTTCCAGGACAGTTGGGGATACACAGAGAAACAAACAGAAAGTTAAAAATATTTCATTTGCCCATTTGTTATAGTTGATCACCATCCTGAAAAAGGCTGAGAGAAAATCAAACAATATCAAAATGACTGGATTGTCAGAGGGGAAATGAATTCATATCTAAAATAACAATAACTGTCATATAATCAAATTCCCAGGGCTGGAACGGATGTCTCCACACAGGAGCCCTGAACTCAGTCCAACCTACCACACACTCATACTGCCAACATTAGCAACTCCCTACCCACTGCTCTCTGCAATCTGAAATAGAAAACATCTTTATTAACAACAAAATAATTCAGAGTCTGGAGAGATGGTGTTGTGGTGATATATTGTATATTTAATAAAAATAGCCTGGAAAACCAGAGGACAGAGCCAACCTGTGACAGTCAGGGAGTTGTGACTTACACCTTTAATCCCATCATTCAGGAGGCAAAGATTCATCTGGATCTCTGTGAGTTCAAGGCCTAATAGAGCCAGGCAGTGGTGGCACACACCTTTAATCACAGCCCTTGGGATCCCATGCTTCTCACCTGAGTATTTGGGAGACACATGCATTTAATCCTGGTACTAGGAAAGTTTAACTGGGAAGTGAGGGAGCTGGTTGGGGAAAGAAAAATAAGGCTGAAGGAGGCAAGACTTCTTCCCTTGGCCTGCCACTTTCTTTTGCTGAAAACCAAGATACTTTCTGTCCGAGGATTTGTGGAGATAGACCTGAGGAGTTGGGTGGTGAGAAGTGGCTGTGGTTTGTTTCTCTATCTCTCTCTGATATTTCAGCTTTTCCCCATTATCTGGCTTTGAGTCTTTAATTATAATATCAAATAGAATTTGTGCAATATGGCATAGTCACTAAAGTGTGAAGAAGATGAAGATGAACCCATGTGAGAAAGTGAAATATAGTAGTGTACACTTGTATTCCTTTGCTGGGGGAAGGGGCAAAGACAGGTGAGGCCCTAGAGCACACTGACCCACTGCCGCAGTGTACTTGGAGAACTCTAGGACAGAGCGAGTCCTAAAAAGGCAGGGATGTTCAATGAACAAGAACACATATTGGTTCACACTGGAGTGATAGTCACAGAGAACACAATGGCTTATTATAAGAAAATAAATAGGCTTCTCTAATTATTTCATTCCAAATATGTAAGATATGCCCACAGAAAGATGTAAAGTGCCTGGGAAATAAAACTCAAGTTCATTTCTGAGTTTGCCACACACACATATATACAAGAAACTGAAAAGGATGTGCTAGCTATGAGGAGGGAAAGAAAAAGGGAGAGGAGGAAGGTGAAGAGAGGGAAAAGGAGAGAGGAGAGAGAGAGAGAGAGAGAGAGAGAGAGAGAGAGAGAGAGAGAGAGAGAACTTGTGTGGATCATCTCCAACACTGGTCTTTAGTTCTATGGAATATTATAAAGTATTCCCAAATATTACAATTGGGATACTTCATCATGTCGTGAACACAAATTCATCCCAGTCCACAATAAATGACCACAAGAGTGGACTTACTGCTTTATTACAAGAAAATGAATAGGCTTCCTCAATTACTTCAATCCACTGCAAAAAAAAAAAAAAAAAAAAAGTCTAAGAGCTGCCACAGCAATTTGCTTCAAATGCTGTCAAACCTTACCAGTGTAAGCTCTGTTTTGACAACTGATAATTTCTATGTTACTTTAATGGTTCTCCATCTTTCTTATACTCTTCCCACACAGCAAGTACAATATTTCTTCTCATTCTTATACCACATCTAGCCCAATCCTTTTCCTTGACATCATTCTTACTGTCTGGACTACCTATCCTCTGATACTGAAGATAGTTGAGCATTCAACTGTGCTACAGACCTATGGCAGCTGGTTGCTAATTGTCAAGTTGATGAAATTCAGTATCACCTGAAAGATGGGGCTTTTGGCATGTTTCTGGGCATCACCATGATTTTTTTTTTCTGTGTGGAAGCTTTTAGTGATTTAAATAGTAATGTCACCATTGGCTCAAATATTTGAATGCTTGGTCATTAGGGGGTGGCGCTACATGATATGTATTGGAGGATATGGCATTGATGAAAGAGGTGTCATCAGAGTGGGTTTGGAGTTTCAAAAATTCAATCCAAGCCCAGTGCCTTACTCTTCTTGATGCCTAGAGATACAGATGTAGAACTCCCATTGACGTCTCTAGTACCATGTATGTCTGCATGCCATCATATACCCACCATGATGACAATGGACTAAACCTCTGAAATTGTAAGCAAGTACCATCTAAGTACTTTTCTTTGGGCGAGTTACCATGGTCATGTTGTCTCTTGACAGCAATAGAACACCGACTAAAGCAAGGCTCATCTTAACTCTGGGTTGTACCATCTCCTGGGATGGGCATTCCATTCTGAGCTGTATAAAATGGAAAGTGAGCTGAGCACTAGCATGCATCCTTGTCTATACTTCCTGACTGCAGATGTGATATGACTCACTCCTGTAAGCTCCTGATGTCACTGTGAGGGACAGAAACCTGGACCATGAGCGAAAACAAGTACTTCTTCCTTAAGCCACCATTGTCAGAGTATTTTACTACAGTAGCAGAAAAAGGAAACTAAGAAAAATCTACACATTGCATTTCTGAGAGACCTATTCAATATCCTTAATATATATCTAAATATCTAACTCCAGTCCAAGCATTTTTATGAATCACTATTTGGTTGTATTTATTTCATAACACTGAAATTGTTTATTTTTTTGTTATTTTTTTATTGTTACTGTATTTAGCCAGTGTGTCCAAAGCCTTGCTCCTGGGAATCAGAATAGTGTTGAAATTTGTATACTAAGATATCATTAAAAATGTTTTGAGTGAATATCCTAGCTGGAATAATAGCAAATTGCCTGTTTTGCCTAAAAAAAGAAAGAAAGAGAGAAAGAAAGAAAGAAGGAAAGAAAGAAATAAGGAAAAAAGGAAGCAACTGAATGAAATGAGAGCAATGCCAGCAGAAAGAGTAAAATATAGCCCACTATTTTTAATTATTGGATTACTATCAGATGCATATGTTTGTATATATTTGTTATGTATAAACACATTTCAGATATGTGTGTGTGTGTGTAAACAGAAGTCAACCTTGGGTGCAACTTATTAGGAGCCCTGTAAGCTCCTTTTGTATGTGAGATCTCTTGCTGGAAAGTGAGCCTCCATTGTTTGATAGCAAGCCATAGATCTACTAACCTCATAACTGGAACTACTTACACACCAGGACAACTGCTTTTATGTGGGTGCTGGGGATCAAATTCAGGTGCCAAAGATTTTTTTAGCAAGCAGCTTATTTTAAGAGGCTCTCTCTCAGTCCTGACATGACCTGATTTAATCTCCACACTCTATGTCTACCTTGTCCTATCTGGTCCTATGACCCCTGCATCTTACAGTCAATATCATCATGTCTTTAAAACTTTCCCTCAGTTGCCCCATGCACTTCTTCATCCGAAGACTATGACTATGTGGAGAGTATATATCTTGCCGTGTTCTCTTCTCTGTGTTAAACTATTTTGCTTCTATGTGTCAGCTCTACTGTCTGATCTCTGAAAAATCCATCCAGAGTGTGAGTGTGGAAGCACCATTCTCCAGCATGCCCAGATGCCTTTTATGCCCACTGCCTGCAAGAACTTCAGAAGAACAATAGTAGGCATTTAGGATAATTACAAACACACACACACATACACACTCACACACAAACACACACACAAACACACACACATACACACACAAACACACACACATACATACACACACATACACACACATACACACACAAACACACACATACATACACACACATACACACACACACACACACTTGTTAAGTATTGGCTATCACCAAAAGACTCTCGTAAAAGACATCTATGTCCTTTTTACCTTGAGAGTTACACCATTATGTATCAAGTCTCAAACATGGTGAAAATCCAATTATCTGCCTTAGCTTTAAAATAAAATTGACTGAACAAAAAATAGAATTATTCTCCAATAATTTTCACAGGTAACCTTCAGATAATTTGCTGAACATTATCTTCCTACAAAGCCCTATTGCTCTTATTCTTTCAGTTATTTAAAGCCTATTAATTTTTTCTAAATTATGCATTAGATTTTTTTATTACTATTATTCTCCAATATATTCAGAAAGTACCTTTCAAAAGACTTCAGTGTAATATTTTTAATATAAGATTCAGAAGTTCCTCTCTTTGGATTTGCCATAGATAGCAAGATATGGGGATGGCATACAGACAGGAACACATTTAGCAGCAAGTATAGTTCAAGAAGCGAGTAACACCCTATACAATAAGCATGGAGTATAGGGTTGGAGAAAATGAATGACTTTAGAACACAAGGTGGTTATTTATAGACATAAGAAATTAAAACTCAAGACCTATGGTGGTGGCCTAAAACATGTGATTCCCCCACCATTCCTTCCTAATTATTGAGATTACAGATATGTCTAACACAGCCGATAGTTCTACACAATGTTTACTTGCTAAGTTAAATATTGAGCTAATTTTAATTGTGAGTTTTTAGAGCAATTAAATCAATTTTAATAATACAATTGTTTCTCAGAGGAAGCTGGACAGAAAGCTCAGTTGGGGAAGGGTTTGACATACAAGCATGACAACCTGAGTTTGGTCTAGAAGACTCAAGTTAGAAGCTGAGTACTGCTGCATGCACCTTTGATTTCAGTGCTGGGGAGTCAGGGAAAGAAAAGTCCCTGTGGCTCCCTCACTAGCAAGTGTAGTAGAACCAGAAACACATGCTAAGTGGGAAACCCTGTCTTAAAATAAGATGACTATTTACTGATGAAAACATTCTACAATGACTTCTGGCCTGTACACACATGAATCCACACTTTCACACATCTTTGCACACATCCACTTACAGAAATATTATGTGAGCACACACACACACACACACAGAGGCATATGGTGATATATTGTATATTTAATAAAATCAGTCTGGAATATCAGAGGACAGACTCACCCATAGTCAAACCAGGAAGGTCAGAGAGTAGTGAGCTGTGTCTTTAATCCTATCACTCAGGAGCAGAGATCCTTCTGGATTTTTCTGAGTTTAATGCCTAACAGCCAAGTGATGGTAGCTCACACTTTTAATCCTAACTCTAAGATTATGATACGCAATTGAACCAGGAAGTAAAACAGCTAGACAGGGAAAGATTTATAAGGCAGGATAAGGTAGAAACTGAGCATTCTGTAGACATTACCAGTCAGACTGAGGACCCATAAAAAATACTCTGTTCAGCCTGAGAAGTTGGCTGGGTGAGAATTTACTGTGATCTGGTTCCTCTCTCAGTAAAAAAAATATTTAGAGTTCCAATAGAGTTTTGGAGTCAAATTAGAGCAACTAGGAGGGTATAAAGATTACAATAATTGAAAAGTATAGGATTGATGCAATTTGGCCAATTATTGTGAATGGGTACTCTACTGGCTGGCCTCCGTTACTCTGTGGCTTTTGCCCAATATCTAGCTTCAAGTTTTCATTATATACCAATTAGAATTAATGTAATGCATATATGTATATATGCACACACTAAATTAGGTTAGTTAACTTTCTTTAACCATCAACAAAATGCCCAAATGATGAAAATTAAAGGAAGATTTACTCATTGCAGCTTGTGGTTTCAGAGATCTTGGTCAGCTCCTTCTTCTTGAGTCCTAATTGAAGTTGAGCATATAGGTGTACATGCACTTGTAGAGGAGTCTGCTCACCTCAAGACAAATAGTAAGCAGAGAGGAAGAAGGGACCATGTACTGGACATGACTCATATGTCCAGTGATCTGCTCTCCTCTAAAAAAGTCCTGCCTCTAAAACATTTTACCCCCTCTCAAAATAATGCCACTAGATGGGAACCTTACATTCTACCAATGGGCATGTGAAAGACACAACACATTTGGATTTTCACAGTTAGCCGGAATCTTGAAAGAATAATTTCTAAAAGTTAAATTACACATATTATTTTGTTTGTGTATGTGCAGGAGGAACAGTCCTGTGCATGTAACATCAGCATGCACATGTGGAGGTCAAAGGAAAACTTGAAAGAGTTGGTTCTCTTTCTTTGAGTGTATTTTCCAGAAATTGGTCATCAAGCTTGATGTCATGTGCCCATATCTCCTGAGTATTTACTATCCTGAAATAGTCATTCTTTTAGATATATTTACAGATTATTTGAGTATTCAAAATATCTTTCTCATTAAATACTTTAATCAGTATATTAGTTCTGCCATGCCTCATTGCTGCATTAATATATATTGTAGATAGTCTCTTCAGAGGTGAATTCCGTAATATCTGTAATGGATGTAATCTAAAGTTGTTCACTTGATTAAGCACAAAAATCATTTTTAAGGTGTAAAGTTGCTAATTTAAAGAAAATCAAAAGTGAAGGCATCCTCGGCCTTCAGTTGTTGTAATAATATTTCAAAATTTAATCCCATGTTATTTCCAGATTTGTGCTCTTATCACAATCTTACTCTCTCCCTTTGGTTAATATTTTTACACAATGAGACTTGTCAAATAGATTGCCTCTGTGATGTGCTTACAAGTTTTGTTAAATTTAGGTTTATGCAAAAATTATAGGATGTACTGATTTCATTCCCCTATGATTCAAAATATGAATTTATCTAATTAGGGAATAGGAAGTGCATCAATATTTTCTTTCCAGGAGACAAGAGATTCCATAAAGCAAAGAATTCAGAAATTAAATTTGGGAATATTTAAATGTTTATATTTAATTTTGCGAAGTCTCTCCCTTGATTTTGTTGGAATGATTTTCAATATGTTCCATTTTGTCTTATTTTTCAATAATTGTAATTTTCTAAAAACATAAAACATTATAGCTTTTTTGGCTCAACATTTGCTGTATAACTTGAAGGAAATAAATTTTTGAGGAAGTTTTAAGATGCTGAAAAGTGTTCTCAATTTAAGACTGTATGCTAAGATAAAATTAAGTATAACTACCCTAAAAAGAAATTTATGCAAATTATGGTATACTCTTCACATTAATATGTACCTGAGAATGGACTGTATCTTCCATAGATAACCCACATTGTCTATTCTGCTATTGTGCTTTGTCATAAAGGATTCATAGACTTTCACAGAGACCATTCTTATTATTATAGTTTATAGGTTCCTTGTTTTAATATCAATATTTAGTTTTAAATTGCTATTTAAATGGCCTTAAAGTAGTATATTATAGTTCAACACCGAAAGACATGACTTACATGGAAGAACAGTTCAAAAAGTGACACTGTAGTGGTCCCCCTAATGGATAGCCCAAGGGAATCCCAGGGAGACAGAGTCTAAGCTCAGGACTATTATGTTAAATTTACATTACCTCTACCTTTTTTTCTAAAAAGGATATTGTGCTGGAAACTTTGGCTTATCTGTTAGGACTATTTCCATTTATACAAGATCAAATTTCTTGGTGACAAGACATTTCTGTGTATTTATTGGCAGTATACTTTTTTTGTTTTTGAGAAGAAATGACAAGTCTTACTATCATAGCATTTAATGAGGCTGAGTCACAATCATGCATATGTAGAACAAAGGAAAATATTTTAAATGCTACTAGCAGGTGTCTGTGCCCTCCAGAATTACAAATGCTTATAATAATTATCACTTTGATACAGAATCTCATGTACTTTTGGTCTCAAATCTTCTGTGTAGCTAGGGATGACCTGGAACATATGATACTTCTGTATCTATTTCCCAAATGCTGGGATTGTAGGAATGTCCCATCTCTTGCCTTTTGAGGTGCTCATGGTGAAACCCAGGTCTCTGTGGAAGGTAAAAATAACTCTACTAACCAAATCAGTAACTGCAGTTCTCTATAGTTTCAAATAAAAATATAATTACTTCACAGAAATAAAATATATGTGTAATTGCTTATACCTAACAGATTAATAATGGCCACTAATTATAGTTAGAGAGTAAGTGCTTTAACTGATGAAAAGCTTAAAACATGTATAAATATCTATGATTACATTTCAAAAACATTTGTAGAATTAATAAAATTGAAAAAGGAAAAAAACACCAAATGTTAATAGTAATCACAAATAGTGATGATAAAATTGGAATGGAAACTTTCATTTTCTCTTATCAATTTTTCAATAATTAACATGAGCACAAATATTTTTACAGCCTATAACAGAAAGTAAAAGACACCAGGAAAGAAAAATTATCAATATGATACTTATAATGATTTACAGGTGTATTTTTTTTTGTATCTTCTACACTGGTACTATGTCAGGTTTGTTTTTTTTTTTTTTTTTTTGTTTGTTTGTTTGTTTGTTTTTTAACCAAATCATACTGAGGATCACTTATCCAAAATGAATGGACAGAAGTGTTTTGAATTTTTCTTTTATCTCTATTTACTTATCTCTTACCTTTAGTTATTGAATTTTATGGATTTTGGAATACTCTATATGCAAATTGAGATATTTGGAGAATGGGAATAAAGTCTAAATATAAAATCCATTTATGCTTTTATGTATAATTGGAAGGCAATTCTGCTTAATATGCTAGTGTTTATATTTTGACTTTCATATGAGTTAAGTATAGACTTTTCCTCTACCCAGCCTTGATATGGATGTCTTTCTGTAGGCTGTGAATAATATCACTAATAAAGGAACTGACTTGAACTATGGCAGGCACCTTAGAATTAGGCGGGGAAATCAGGGCATAGATAGAGGAAGGAAGACAGAGTGAGGAGACTCAATCCAACCACCCAAAAATCAACATGTAAAAGTAACACATGTAGGCCATGGGCCATGTGACAAGACAGATTAATGGAAATGGGCTGAGTTAAGATGCAAAAGTTAGCAAACAATATGCCTAAGCCACAGACCAAACTGTCTGAAATTAGTACAAGTGTCTGAGTCATTTGAGGTGAGGGCGGGACAGGGGGTCTAGGCCGGAACAGAAACTTACTATAGATGGCACTTCA